>LPNX010522271.1:100619-252376 GCA_001517045.1 Pseudotsuga menziesii | reverse complement strand
TTGGATTTCTCATCCAACGGTGTGCATTGGACAGGCTCCCCTCCCGAGGGAAAGTCTGTCCAGTATATAGGGCACTCCCTGGCGACAACACCGTCTGTGCACATGCTCCGTCTCCTTTATGATACAATCCCGTCCACCACTGTACCGGACCCACAGTCCTGCAAGGCATCGCTATGTCAAGTCCATGAATTAATGCATGGACTATCTACCACAGGATTTAACACTACCTCCTACTAGCCTCGTGGTTTTCAATCCTGAGACCGAATACATGAATATAGTGCTTCCTTTGTAACCTATTTTGAGAAGACTCCGACATTGGAAATTCTTCTGAGTAGACACATAAGTGTGCAAGTAACGCCTCAACCCTTCATGGAGTATTATTCTTACATTTCAATAAATGATTCAACACGCATTAAGTCATTCACAGTAGTCCTCCTAACCGGGATTGTTCCTTTTGGGCAACTTATTCCACCGAGGTGTCATGTTTGAAAAGCATGCGATCCCACTTAAATTATGTCGGCCATAGCTCATATCATGAAATCGCCTTGCAATTTCCTCTCAAACCACAAGTTACAATATCCATGATTTACAACCAAAAAATGAACCTGAATCTTGTAGTTTTTGAACAAGAGATGGTCCAGTCGATAACATGCCCATCTGAGCTCTACAACGACCATAAATTTAGATAACTTTTCTTGATTAGCCATGTCTATATTGTCGTCAGACTTTATAATGTGCATAAAGAGAATATTATATTGCACATGTATGCTTTTAATGGCTGGATTGTTAAAAGCCCTCAAAGCCCTCAAACGTTCATGGATCATAGAAATTCTCCTGCTATGTTTCATACTATTATTATTCTCAGCAGCCAAGCAGTTGTAGGTAGGTCGAGATAGAACAAAAACCAAATCCAACATACAAAGCTGCCTCCAAGGGATTAAATAGAACAGAGCCTTGAACTCCTTCGCCTTCACACCCCAAATCTCTTTCAAACGTCCAGTTTTATTCTCCATCTTTAGTTTTCTCCATCCCTAAGATTAAAAAGTATTAAATGTCATTGATTATTGACCATATTTACAAAAACATTGAAATTTATTTGAAGTTTTGCTCTTAAATAATGTTATTGCATGCATTACTCATGTGTCAGTTAGTTTAGCTTTCAAGTTTTACTTTATGCTTTTGGAGTAGCCCTGGGCACTTCTGCATATGCTAATGCATATGCTAATAGTTGATTGTACTTTTTTATTCTGTCCCATTGAGCTACCTTTTAGTCCTTCGTTACAGATTAATATATTTATCTTATCTTATTCACCCACTCAAAAATATTTCACGCATTAAAAATATGAAATTCAATGGCAATTGGCGACATGTCCAGCTGCAAATGTTTCCATTCTAATATTAGTTTAAGTATATGGTGATTAATTTCTGGTTATATCAGCTTCAAGATTCAGGTTGTTCAAACTAACAATCTCCATGTTGTATAAAATCTTGTAACTGTGACATTAGCAATCTTATACGTGAACTATTATATGGGCTTCATTTCTTATGATTGAATTATAGATTGTTTATGTAATAAAGGTCAATCTTTTATGGAGTTTCTGTCCACGGTTGACAGGAATAAAACAATCTCATTGATAACCAATTGAGAAAATGTCCAATGGGATTGGCACTAAATCCATTCAAAGTCCCAATGTATTCAACAGTTCATCAAACAAAAGCTACAGTGCCCATCCCATGGTAACAAGATTTCGACAACTAATGCAAGAAGGAACACAAAATTTACATATGAAGGATCAAGAATCGTGGAACAAGATTGAACTTAGACAACAAAGTTTAGTTTTAGGTAACCCTATATAGAAAATTAGTTGTGGGTGCAGTTCATAAAGGAATCAAGAGAATTAAGAAGCCTTATACCTGAAGAAACGAGGAAGATAATTTGAAAGATTATGACACGAATTCATCCTGCAAGAAGATAAAATCCAAAGTTAATCATAAAAGGGTTTAGAATGGCACAAAAAACTAAGGTTGACCAAACGATCCCTCTATTAAAGCTAGAAATAGTGCAGACAATAACTCCACTGGTAAATAACAACCGGCATAATACAAAACCAAATTTTCCACTGGCATAACATAACGAATCAGGGAAAATTCGAATAATCACGGATAAAGAAGCATGAAATCATCCAGGGAGAAATATTATCATTTTTGTGGACAATTCTGATACAAAATGTGTTAAAAAATATTGTCCACGCCGGCAAATGTAAAGCAACTTAAGATTACAATGGCACATGGATCATAAGCTACAGAAAGGAAAACCACCCAAGCTCAAGCTTGAAGGTAATACTTATCGTTATCTCAAACTATTCCAGAATTACCTTGTGTAGTATATATATGGACTCTCTTGCATTTTAAGGACCTTCACAGTATTGAGACAAAAATGAGGATTGGTAACATACTAGAATAAAAAGCCTACAAAACCTTTTCAGATCTCACTAAGCTTACAAAACTTATGTATCCTTTGACCCTTGTCTAAGCTATTCCAGTTTGTTCATAATAAACTTGATCTTCTTTCATGCATTAATGCATGGACTTGACGTAGTGGTGCCTTGAAGGAGTGTGGGTTTGGGAAAGTGGTGGACGGGATTGTGTCGTTAACAAAAACAGTGACAGAGCGGAGTAGACGGAGCATGTGCACAGACGGTGCTGTTTCCCGAGGCTAGGGGAAATCGGTTCGCAGGGAGGGGAAAAAGTCCCCTCGTTAGACAACTCCTTTTATTTGCATCCTGATGAAGACCATCAAAATTCAACGTCAACATATTGAGAGCTCCTCTACCAACAAAACACCCTTCAGAGTGTCCAACAACTCTACACCCTACACCCTTCAGAAGAAGGTGGGCGCAAGCCTTCTCAGGAGGTTCAACAAACACATGCATGACATACATTATGAAGGAATTATTCATTCAAGATGATGGGAGGCTATGATGGTACCATTGCTATGATGGATGGTATCGACGATTTCTCCTACCGTGATGAGTTTCACAATTATGGTTATTCATATCCGTTTTGTTCTGATTTCTTCTCCCCATAGTAATAAATTTAGATCTCTGGAGTACTAGCAAAATTTTTGATAGATGTCTGATATAGATATATAAAGAGAGACTCATTTCTAATCTAGGATCAAAGTAAGGGGCACTGGGGAGCTTGCTTATTTATGGTAAGGGGCTTGCTACCGTGGTATGTTTGTGGTAAGAGCTTGTGGATTACTATGCAAGAGGGCCGTATCTTTCGGTTCGCTACAGTTGAAACCTCCCCCATGCTTGGCTGTAGCTTCTTTGACCCTTTGTCATGAATGCTCTTATGCTTGACTGGGCTGTTATGTACCAAACATCATATCCATGGATCTAAGCATCCATTCTAAATTCCTTACTATACCTTGCTTTCTTCCTTATCCTAAGTCATCTAACACACCTCTTAACTATAGGGTCCTGTACTAGGGGATCCTCCATCTCTTCAGCTAGGAATTTTAAGGCTGATCGCAACCTTTAGATCAATATAAAATTTCCTAAAATCTTAGTAAGGGATGTGAAAGATCTAGGAGATAAAGACGAAGAAGCCTAGGCGGCCCGTAAGGAAGTAAGAAAATAGCAAGGAAGGAGAGACAAACAGATGGGGTCTAGAGGGTGTGCTGTTGTTTACAGAGGTGTTCACCTTAAAGATCACCGCATAAGACATTGACGGTGAGGGGTTTGGATGTTCAGGTGCAGATATTTCGTATGATCTTGAACACCCGAGGGATTCAAACTTTAGATCACTCTATGTTTCAGAAAACAAAGAAGCATGCACTAGAAAACCATTTCCGTACCTGTAAAGAATCCCTCGGCCCATTCTTCTCGTTTACTTGCACTTCAGCTGGGCAGATATAAAAATCGACATGTTCAGTGATCAAATTTGAAGGGCGATATAAAAATCGACATGTTACCTGCTGATCACTATGTGTGAGGTTAACGCTCTGTCTACTTCTACGCATCCTTTTCATGGACATATCTGTGTATCGATTTTCTCTCTGCCTAAAACGAGAGTAGGAGTTGGCTCTATCCATTTCTTCATTGTCTCTCCTTACTGTTTCCTTCTTCAAAGACTGAAGTGAAGGCATATTTTTAGGTTTTATTGCCAAAATGGTTGGTAGCTTGATAAGGCATGCTTAAAACTGAGTTTCCTATTCGTGCGTCAAAGTTGTTATTCAGTACATGGTCTGTTTATAATGGTAAAAAATCCTAGGAATAAAGCTTTGTCATAAGCTCGAGGGAAAATGATCAAATTTGAAGGGCGGGTCTTAAATTTTAGAGATGAAGGGCAATATAAAAAAAAGCACAAATACTGTTCTTTTAAATTTTTATAATTTTAAATAATTGAGCATTTTTTAATATTTACATTAAAAAAATGATATATTTTCAATAAAACTTATTTTTAACACATTAAGTTAGCATATGTGTATCATTAATAATAATGTTACAACTATTTTATTGTATTTTTTTCAGTTTGCACACTTCATTATACAAAAAAACTACTTAGACTATGCCATAACCATATTGGAAATCCACGTGTAATCCAAGCTTGAGAGATGTAAGAATTATAAGGATTGGACACCTAAGAAAAAATAATACACATTAAAAAAAATTTCCTACATACCAAGCAAGTTAGCAAAGCTAGCATAACAGGGGTTGGGGCATCAAATTTTTTTGTTCAACAATTTTCATGAAAACATACATATATGGGATGGAGGGGAAATGGAATCAAGCCTGAGTCAATTAAATCCTTGCAACTCACTACGTGTCTAAGTCTCAACAATCCGTCCTTTAAATTGAACCAAAATACCAAAGTAAGTTTATTAATGGGTAGTTTTGAGAAAGTTCTAGGTGTGAGTAATTAAGGGATCAAGGTTCTAAGGGATAGTCATGAGTAGGAATTTAAGTTATTTAATGAAAACAAGTAATGCGTATAACCTCTATGTTGAAACCATTTTCCATGTTGATGCATGCCACTACCCTCTTTATTGTCTTACCAAAATGCATGCTAATGAGGCAGACCTAAAATTATGGACTTCACCTTGAAAGAATGCCTTGCAATCACATTGGTAAGGAGTGATAAGAAGATCACAACAATCCAACGTGTCAAATCTTAGTTGATAGTGTTAATTAAAGACTTATATGGTAAATTTAATATAAGACTTACTTATAGTTGTCTCTTACTCTTTGCGTCTTGACACATTTAATATTTTATGGTCCTCTTTGTGCCTTGACCCAATTCGTATTATAATGTGAAGATCTGCATGCATAATAATCCTTAGTTATGATTATGAGATGAGGATTTAAAGAGAATAGGATGTAAAGACAAGCAATTTTTATATGTATTTTGGTGGCGTCGAGGACAAATGTTGTGAGAAACCACAAATGTTTGGAAGGACGGAGGGAGATTACATCATGATCATGCCACTCATCAAATTGAAGACTATTCTTGAGCCAACAATATTTTTTTTAATTTTATTAACAACTATTGTTTCTCCATATCATGTGCCTAATGACACCTCTCTATAGCAATGCATAAATCAACCTTTTCACGGTTTGTGATCCTAGCTACATGCCATTATTTGTATTGCATGACATCGTGTGTTGTTTATAGTTGTCGTGAGTCCATGATATTCATGCAAGAAATGATGCCTTGTAGAGGAGGACTTATCAAACCGGCGTTTTGAATATCCATTGACGAAAAAAGAGTGGACATTGGTAGCGAGGTTCACATAGGTAGTAGGAACAAAGTTTTGAGCTCGTTTCGGGCCTAGTAGTAGAGTAGTATATGTTCTTTTTTTCTATAGTCGTAGTTGTTGACAAATTGTCACACTTTAGATTGCATCTCCAAGTGACTCGGGAGTGAGAGTCGCATCTCGATGGGTCACATTTATCTCCATCACATTTAGAAACAAAATATTTATTTAGTATCTGTTGAGTTTGATAAGTAAAACTACATTTAGATAGTGCACCTTCAATGGAATTGAGGAGTCATTCATCAACTTGTATACACTTCGGAGTTCTTCAACGTGTGCTTTCTAATGGAGGTAAGGGGGTTGGAATTCTATAATCTAGAACATCAAAAATACACTCTGGCGCTTCAGTAGCAACTTGTTTTCCTTCATTCTCTTCCTGGTAGTTGGATGGTGGAAGTCCAACATCCTCATTGATGGTCTGGATAATATTTTCTTCTTCAACAATCGGCTCCATGTCCAACACCTCTTCAATAGTATGCTCCATGTCCAGCGCCTCTTCAATAGTATGCTCCATGTCCAATGCCTCTTCATGAGCTTCATCTTGAGATGGTAACTTATCACTTTGACTTGAAGTGGGAATTAAAACATTCCCTAATGAGCACCTACGTTTTGCTTCTTGAATACTTCCATGGGGTGCTTGTTCAACAACTATTTGTGGAAATTGAAGGCCCCTCTAGTGAATGCTTCCTTTTTTATTGTGGTGGATTAATAGGATGATCATGATGATGAATACGATGATGATGATGATGATAATGATCATGATGTTGAAGACAATGATGAACAACATGAAGAAGAAGAAGAATAAGAAGAAGAAGATGATGATGATGATGAAGATGATGATTATCATGATTATCATGATGATGAAGACGATGATAATCAACATGATGATGATGATGAAGATGATGGTGATGATGGTGATGATCATGATGATGAAGACGACGACGACGATGATGATGATGATGATGATGATGATGATGAAGAAGAAGAAGATGACGATTAACATGATAATGATGATGAAGAAGATGATGATTATCATGATTATCATGATGATGAATACGATGATGATCAAAATGATGATGATAATGAGGATGATGGTGATGATGATGATGAACATCATGATGATGAATACGATGATGATGATGATGATGAGGGTCATGATGACAATGATGATCAACATCATGATGACGACGATGATGATGACGATGGTGATGATGATGATGATGATGATGATGAACACCATGATGATGAAGACGGTGATTGATGACGTGCTCGCATTTTGTAGTTATATAACGCGCACGTGTTTGTAAATTCTACAAGGTAGAAAATTTAATTTGAATTTAAACATGCCAATTCACCTACTTGCATGTCACCAATAGTCCTATGTGTATGGTTTGGAATTTTCTTCGGTAATACCAAACCTGTACTATGGTATATGATAAACCATAGCAAATTGGGCATTTCCCCCATTTTCTAAAGAAGTCATTGTTTACACACTCATTACAGTATGATACACACAGTCATTTTTGACTAAATCTTAAACATAAATAGCATTTTTTCTACAGATTCTAAATATGTATTTTTTATTAAAAAATATTATATTTTCCTATTTGTTTTCAATTTCTATTGTGTCTTAACTCCTTAACTCAAAATACATGTCATTAGTGTTATTCCCATAAATTTTTCAATTCGTAATCGTTTTAAAAAAAAATTATATGGTGCACTAGAAGACACTGACCTCTACATTCTATAAAAAACCCATTTCATGATTATTTCATTAAGACCTTCAAAGGATGCACCCACAAAAGATGTACCATTTTCGAGGAATGATTACTTAGATAATTATAAAAAATAATTAAAAATTAAAAATTTATTTTCAAAAAATAGCGTTGCACTGGTGTTATATGTTCTCTACAAACCTGCAAAGTTTTGTATCCCAAAAGCATCATTTACGACCTCAAAGGATGCACCCACAAAAACATATACCATAACATTTGCCTAAAAAAAAGTGACTATTAGAAAAAATGAAACTTGACATAGTTATACAAAATTCCAATACATAAATCTTATATATTTGGAAACGAGATTCAATTTCCTACATTTAAAATTTTTTACTCAAAGCAAGATATTTTTTGTAAGTATCTAAAAAAAACAATTAAGTTGAGGGATTCCTGATTTTTCAGTTTTCTATTGCATCTAACGTGCCAAAAGAAACCCTCATAAGCTTGCACTGACCCAATACTAATAAAACAATTGAAATGTAATGTCACAATATATAGGAATTAACATAAACTCCCCTTGATCTACTACATAAAGATTTTTTAGTAGATATCATCCATGCCTACCAATAGTGGTTAGAGATGCATTGAGAATGGGGCCTAAGCTAGTTGTAGTAAACTCCCATTGATCTATTTCTACGGGGATTCACATGTTATGCCTTCCTATGTCTAGTCGGACTAGTTAAAGGTGCATAGATATTAAAAATGAGCTATTTTGGTAAACTCCCAATGATCTACCTATTTTAAGGATTTATTAGTAGAGCTCTCTTAAGAGTAGCCAGGGGTACATTAAGAATGAAACATGGGTTAATTATAGTGAGTTCTCACCAGTGTATCACCTTGAAAAATCTTAAATCGAGCATTCCTACACATATTAGAAGCACCGAGGGGTAAAATAAAAATTGACGTTGAAGTAGTTATGATAAATTTCCATTAATTTGTGTCGACTCCATAACTTAATCAACTCATGTGCTTGGTAATGAATGCCACTACATTTGAAAAAAATTCTATTAGCATTCCCTCCCACTCTTCATGTTTGAATTAGAATGTGGGTGTCTACATTCAAACTCTTAATTTTTTAATATTAACTTAAGTTTTTTAACATAATGTGACTCTTCATATGTAAAATTATTAATTCCACAATATCTTCATGCTAGATTGAACCTCACAGTGAAAGAAGAATGAAGGAGATTGATTTTACAGTGAAAAATCCATAAACATGCATAGTGAAATTTGTTGTTCAGGAATAAACACCCTTATAACCTAGGGTCTCGGGTTACCAAATTACTTCTAAAACTTGCAGACAATCAACTTTAAAGTATAGAAAGGAAATAGGAAGATATGTTGGACTCACCGATTATCGACGATTGATCCAAGCTTTTTATTCACTTGCTCTGTTTCTCTCCAAAGCTTTCAGGGATGCACCTCCTTCACCTGCAAAGAAAAAATTCTCCAAGTACAAACTTATACATGTATACATGACAAGTTAGATAAACAATATATAAAGTGCTTATTCAAATATATTCATCAACCATGGTACATTAAAGAGACTCAACACAAAGTTGGAAGAAGAATTCTCTTTATTAACAATCAGTGAATGAGAAAAGTGTACAACCCAACGCCTGAAACAAGGACTCCTTTGCAACCAAAGGACTCTGAGTTCTGCTGCTCCAAAGACTTCTGAAGATATACCACCAGCATAACTTTTCTCTCCAAGATTCCTACTATTAATGCCCTCCCCAAGGCCTCTATTTATACTTTGGGAAATAGAGCAGTTTCGAAGGTTGAGGAGGTTGAGACAGTTGAGATGGTTAATGATTAAGGCTCAACTAATCTGCATTAATTGTGTTTTATATTTTTTAATGTCAAATGGATGTGTACATGATTATTGATATAGGCAACCCACGTATGACATGCGAGTTGCTTTAAGGGAAACCTGCATATAGATCTGTACGCGGGTTGCAATGAGAAATTCACGTACAGTACGTGGGTTGTCAACATACTGTTGATGTATTTGTAACTTTGGAATGTATTCATCTATGTATCTTATGTATTATACCCCAATGCTTATTCCGGGATGTGTCTGTAATGTAATTGAGTCATGATGTCATGCCCCGATGTTTCGATCGGGAGGATATATAATGTAAACAAGTCATGTCAAGTCATTGTGGGTAACTCTCCTATTGTCTAAGGGTTAAAGTCCCCGCAGTTCTGGGGCACTAGGGTTATTAGAATCACCTAGTGAAGTCGGTCCTAGTAGGGTTTTAGTTATGCTGGGAAGCAGTATAAATAGAGAGGTGACCTCTCCATTTAACACACATCTCATACACACTCAAGTGTAGCACATAGTTGAGGAAGGAGAAGACACTGGGACTAGATAGAACGAAGGTTACTACTGTTGGGAGATCATCTTACTATTTTGGGCTTTTCTATTTTGGTGCTGATTCTATCTCTGAGGAAGTTGTGGGGTTTTCTCCATTTATGGTTTCCCCGAGGAAAAACACTGTGTTCATTGTCTCTTGTGTTTGATTGCTGTGCTTGTTATTATCTCAGTTAAAGATCCTAATAATGCTAGCTTAATGTTAAAAATCTAACATGGTATCAAAGCTAACCTGAGAAGAAGACACTATGTAGATGCGGGAACTAGGGCTTCCTAGTTTGTGGATCTTCCTCCACAGATTTTCAGCAAAAGTAAGGTGGAATAACTCTCCTCCCTAGGGCGCATCTTTTTGTCGAAGAAAAATCCAATTCTGAGGTTTTTCAGTTTTGGACCCGACACTGCTGTTGAAAATTAGGGCTTTTCACAGAAGAGGAATTTTTCACTGAGCCTAGGCCTGGATTGATCTCCTCCCCAAAATCAAAGTTAGGGATCAATTTCAAATCATTTGGCGATAGAACTCCGGAAAAGAAAAACCCTAATCTGCTCCTGAACTAGTACTGCAAAATTTCAGCTCCAAATCCAGATCCGACATCTTGACCTGGTAAGATCTAAATCTTTTGTATTTCCATTTGAGGTTCTCAGTTAAGATGTCTCATCATACCAAGCTTGATGAAAAGCTTGAGGGAGATGATAACTTTCGAGCTTGGAAGTATAGGATCTCCCTGGTTCTGAAAGAGAATGAGTTGGACTCCTACATCAATGAGGAGGTTCCAGTCCCAGAGGGAGATGAGGCTAAGGCCGTGCATAAGAAGAAGTTGGTTATGGAAAAGAGGATCATTGCTGATTCTATCAAGGATCACCTTATACCATAGGTGTCCTCCCTCAAGACACCTAAAGATATGTTTGATGCCCTAACCAAATTATTTTAAGAGAAGAACATAAATCGGAAGATGACTATGAGGAATCAACTAAAGAATGTGAAGATCCAGAATGCAGAGACCATCCAGTCTTACTTCACAAGGGTTTCTCAGATCAAGGAAAAATTAGAAGCAGTATATGAAGAAGTGGAGAATGCATAAATTGTGATGACCACCTTGAATGGTCTCCCTAGGACATGGGACTCCTGCATTCAAGGGATCTGTGCTAGAAAGAAGTTAGTCAAGTTCAGTAGACTATGGGAAGAATGTTCTTAAGAAGAAGCTCGGATAGAAGCTCGAGAAGAGAAGATAAGAAGTGAAGATCAAGCTCTCACAGTACAATCCAAGAAACCCAGATCCAACCATCACAAAAGTAAGTACTCTCATCAAAGAAATAACTCTAGAAAGCCTAGAGATAAGTCTAAGTTCATTTGCTATACATGTGATGAAAGAGGACACTTTGATAGATATTTTCCTAAGAACAAAAGTAGCTCTCACAAGAAGAAGGGAAACAAGAGAAGACATCATGCTCATGCTGCAGAGGATGATGAATCTTCATCAAAGAGAACCAGATATGAAGGTGAAGATTCTTCAAGTGAGGATGAATATGTTTTGATTTCCACTCTCACGAGAAACATTACTCATGGAAGCAATGATTGGATTATAGATAGTGGGGCTTCCAAACATATGACTGGATTTAAGGAATCCTTTGTGAGACTTTCAGAACATGAATCACCTCACAAGGTGAAGCTAGGAGATGACTACCAATATCCAATAAAGGGTAGTGGGGAATATTCCTATAAGCTAGACTCTGAAAAGTCTATGACAATGAAGGAAGTATTGTTTGTGATAGGACTCAATAAGAACCTCCTCTCCATATCTACATTAGATGCAAAAGGAGTGAGGGTTGCATTCATAGATGGTCAAGTCATCATGTGGCCAAAAGGAAAGACTGTTGATGATGCAATAGTGATTGGTGAACAAGAAGGAGGTTTGTACAAATTGAAGGGCCATTCAGAACAATCCTTGGTCCATGACACAGTAGAGCCAAATGAACTTTGGCATAGAAGGCTTGCACATGTGCATTACAGAGCACTACCTCTTGCAAGAAAAGCTGTTGAAGGTCTCCCAGAAATACAAGAAAAACATGATGGTGTCTACAAAGGATGTGCAAAAGGAAAGAACACAAAGAAGACATTTCCAAGTAGTGAAAGCAAAGAAAAAGGAATCTTGGAAATCATCCACTCCGATGTATGCGGTCCTATGTCATCAAGATCACTAAGCGGGTATGTATACTATGTTTCTTTCATTGATGAATTTTCTAGGAAGACATGGATCTACTTCATGAAGAACAAAGACGAAGTATTCAGCAAGTTCAAGGAATTCAAAGCCTTGATGGCGAATCACGCTGAAAAGAAGATCAAGACCTTTTGATCAGATAATGGTGGAGAATTCACTTCAAATGAATTCAAAGATCTATGCAAAGAATTAGGGATTAAGAGGGAGTTGTCCACTCCTTATAATCCACAGCAGAATGGGATTGCAGAAAGGAAGAATAGAACTATCATGGAAGCTGCAAGAGCAATGCTTCATGATCAAGATCTTCCTATGCATCTTTGGCGGAAGCTGCCAGAACAACGATGTATGTACAGAACCATACTCCACATAGAGTACTCGAGAACAAGACTCCTGAATAACTCTTCTCCGACAAGAAACCAAAAGTCAGCCATCTCAGAATATTCGACTGTCCTATGTACATACATATTCCAAAAGAGAAGAGAACAAAATTAGATCCTTCAGGAAAGAAGGATATATTTGTGGGATACTCTGAAAGCTCAAAGGATTACATAATATATTTCCTAGGATACAAGAAGATTGACATCAGCAATGATGTGACATTTGATGAAGACATAGCTTACAACAAATCCAAAAGGTGACCCACTGAAGAAACTGAAGAAGCAGAAGCACCCAGAATTCATGATACAACCATGAACGAAGAAACTCAAGAAGAAGATCGAGAATTTGAAGAACCACAAAGACTTGTAGATCCACCTATGGAGAAGAATCCACAAAAGAGAAAACCTACTTGGGTACGTGAAATTATCCAAGGTGTGGAAAGATATGGGGCTCCAGAAGATAATCACAGAGAAAGAAAGAGGACCAGATCCTGCTCCGGGTATGTAGCTTTACTATGTGATTTCATTGATAAAGAACCTTCCAGTTATGAAGAAGTGACAAAACAGAAAGAATGGAAGGATGCTATGATAGAAGAGTATCACTCGATCATGAAGAATGATGTTTGGGATGTTGTCCCAAGACCAGAAGGGAAGTCAGTTGTAACTTCCAAATGGATCTACAAGATCAAGCATGCATCAGATGGTAGCATTGAAAAATATAAGGCAAGATTTGTGGCTTGTGGTTTCTCACAAAAGGAAGGAATAGATTATGAAGAAACCTTTGCACTTTTTGCCAGATATACTTCCATCAGATTAGTACTTGCTCTGGCTACAGTGATGAAATGGAAGATACACCAGATGGATGTCAAGACTTGCTTCTTGAATGGTGTAGTAGAAGAGGAAGTGTATGTAGAACAACCACTCGGTTTTGAGACACATGATAGGGAGTCTCATGTGTGCAGATTGAAGAAAGCCTTGTACGATTTGAAACAGGCACCCAGGACTTGGTATGGCAGAATTGACAGCTTTCTATCCAGTTTGGGCTTTACCAAGAGTAAAGCAGATTCCAACCTTTACTACAAGGTTGAAGATGGCAACCCAATGATGCTTCTACTATATGTAGATGATCTGTTTGTGACAGGTATGGATGGGTTGATTGCTGATATGAAGAGAAAGCTTGCTGCTAAGTTTGAAATGAAGGACTTGGGTATGGTGCACTATTTCTTAGGCATGGAGGTGTGGCAGAGTGCAGATGGAATCTCCCTTGGACAAGGGAAGTATGCAATAGAGATCCTAAAGAGGTTTGGGATGATGGATTACAAAGCCATGGCCACACCTATGGAATCAAACCTGAAGCTATTGAGCGATGCTTCATCAGATTTGGTTGATGCTACGATGTATCGTCAGATAATTGGGTCCTTGATGTATCTGATGAACACGAGACTAGACATTTGCTTTGCTATGAACACCTTGAGCCAGCTCTTGACAGATCCAAGAAATGTTCACTTGATTGTTGCAAAGCATATTTTGAGGTACCTGAGGGGTATAGTTGATTATGGGCTCAAGTATGAGTCGAATTAGAAGATTAACGTGGAGGGTTATGTTGATTAAGATTGGGCAGGAAGTGCCATCGATAGGAAGAGCACTTCAAGGTGTTGCTTCAGTATGGGATCAGGTGTGATCTCTTGGTTTAGCAGGAAGCAATCCTGTGTGGCACTAAGTATAGCTGAAGCAGAGTATGTCATAGCTTGTTCAGCTAGTTGTAAGGTAGTATGGATGAGGAAGCTAGTGTCTGATTTATTTGATCTCCAGTTGGATGCTAGTTGTATACATTGTGACAACCAAAGTTGTGTAAAGTTGTCAGAGAATCTAGTGTTCCATGACAAGTTGAAGCATATCGAGATCAAGTATCACTATATCAGGGATATGGTGCAGAGGGGAGTAGTGAAGCTTGAGTATGTTGCGACGGATGATCAGATAGCTGATGTGTTGACGAAGCCATTGGCTAGGGTGAAGTTTGAGTACTTCAAGGAGAAGCTTGGTGTTTTCTAGATCGAGGTTCCCTCCAAAGGGAAGTGATGAGTCTATGAGCCATTCTGACATGGGAGAGGATTAAGTTCCTTCCATGGTCAAATGTAAGGGTTGAGCCATTCTGTCATGGTAAGAGGATTTAGGTTCCTTCCATGTCAGATATGAGTGCTATTGCCATTCTGGGAATGGAGGTACCTGGTCAGTTACCAGGAAAATTCAGTCTAGGACTGAGAAGCCATTCTGATGTGAGAGAGGGATGTGTTCCCACTTGATCAGATGTAAGGGCTAAACCATTCTGTCATGGCTAAAGGATTAGGTTCCTCACATGTCAGATGTGAGTGTTGTCCATTCTGATGAGTAGGTCAGATGTAAGGGCAACTAACATTCTATGGGAGAATGGAGGCACTTGGTTAGTTACCAGGTAGCTCAGTCTGGGACTAGGGGCCATTCTAATGCAATGATAGGATTAGTTCCCACATGATCAGATGTGAGTGCACGCCCTTTCGATGTGATGTGTTTACACATGGTCGAATGTAAGTGCAGAGCCTTTCTGACAGGATGAGGTTGGATATAAGTGCTGAGCCATTATGGTGTGATGTGTTTTCACATTGTCAAATGTGAGTGCTGTGCCTTTCTGACAAGATGGGGTCGAATGTAAGTGCAGAGCCTTTTCGACGCGATGTGCTTGCACATGATCGGATATAAGTGCTGAGCCATTCTGGTGCGATGTGTTTACACATGGTCAGATGTGAGTGCTGGGCCTTTCTGACAAGATGAGGTTAGATGTGAGAGCTGGGCATGCCTTTCTGACAATATGAGGTCAAATGTAAGAGCTGGGTGGGCCATCCTGACTTAAGTGTCAGATATAAGCGCCGATGAAGACCTACATGAAGGGTAGGCCTACAAGATTGACTCTGTAGAACTTCCTATGACAATAAGAATCGAGATAGCACCATTCTGAGATAGCATGTGATGATGATCCAGACTTGATGACGATCTAGATCAAGTGATGATTCATATGTGATGAAGATGAATATGACGAGATGATCCAGTCTGTTAACACCTCTACCTCGTAGAGGGTCGAAAATACCATGGTAAAGAAGAAATAATGGTTGTTTGAAAACTTTGGTTAAGTATAATGGTGTGAAAGTGTGATAAGGGGCATGTAAGCAATGAATTATCACGGGATCCAATGGTGTAAAGCGAGGAAATGGAGATCGACAGTTTATAATGTGTCCGCTTTATGAAGAAGCGAGGAGGATAAGAACATACGGGGGTATTCAATGAAATATGAAGATCAACGGTCACAAATCTATCCCAACAAAATCTACGATCAACGTGAAGTCTGCTCCGTTGACTTACACGTTCGATAAAATAGAGAAGCTCGGTGGAATGGGTACGTGTAGCTTCATCCGACGGCTAGAAAATAAAGGTAAAATGCATCGACGGTCATTGATGGATCTGGAACGGGGAGTTGCGTGGTGGTTGGAGACGAAAAGTGGTAGCGGAATGGAAACCACAGTACACGCGGCAGTTTGTGGTGCATTCCGCAGGCAAAAGCAGTTTGGCGGAAACCGCTAAAGGAGGCCTCCGGAGTGGGCTCCTATAAAAGCAGAGTTGAATTGTTTAAAGAACTATTTTTTATTTCCGTCGGATGAATGAAAAGGACTTCTTGCTCGCCACCCTTTTAATAGTCAAAATCGAAATATATGCAGCCACAATAACAGGTAAGTCCCGAATACCTGAAATTCATCCATCGAATTACCGTTGTTGTCTGTATTATGGATAAAGGGAAATATTTACAAGGGTTTAATCGTATTCTGGACGAGAGAGAAGAAGACCTGGTTGACAGGGATAGAGGGGTATGTGATCCTTTCTTGTCTGTGGGAAGTGTATCAGTTAGCAAAGAGAGATTGTGGCAATACAATTCACAGGGTAGTGCCATTCTAAATGCTTGTAAATCGTTTTTGTATCATTTTGTTGTTGAGCCGACCCTGCATTTTCCCGAGTTTGCCAAGTGGTGTGCAGTTAACTATTCTTCTTCTTAGAGAGTTATTATAAGTCAGTCTACATCTAGGACACTATGTAAAATTGATGCCAAGGTCATCCGTGAAAACCTGAACTTGCCCGACAATTACCCCGATAGTCATGAGCCTGTAAACGAATCCGTTTTAGCTGAAGTGTACAAAAATTGTGAAACTGAGGTCCATTGCAAATTATTGTCTAGCATTTTGAACGAGGGTCAGTCACTAGAGGGTCTTTTTCTGCCATATCATGTTCACATTTTCAGAGATGAAGTTCAATTAGTTGTGTCCTTAGTCTGTCAAGTCTTGGGTCTAGATGATGACTGTCATGTCGATGAAGTCATCTTGGGATTCCTATTAAAAATGAGTTCAATGAGTCCTGAGTCTCAGTCAGTTCATGTCTTCAGTTTAGACGAGTATCTAGCAGAAGCTATACATCTCCAATTGAGTGAGTTTCCAAAGGTCAGGTTTTTTAAGTTTCAAACTTATTTGCTGAACATGTTACTATGTTCGAATGTCACCGAATTGCAGTTCTTAAGTACCATATTCTCTTCAGATTTGCCCAAGCAAATCAACATGTTTCAATTTGCAAATTCTATCATGTCAAAAATATATAAGATGCTATTTAATGAAGTGTTACCCCGGGTATTAGAAGAAATGAAAAGCATGATGCAATCCTCACCTGAGGATAGGGTCGGAGACTGGTTTTTGTATAAGGATTTCACCGTTTTGAGAATATATGGTTTTACTGGAGAGCCTTATACGCTGCCTGCTTTTCTTACTCCCAGAGTTTTTGCATTGGAGTATAAGAGATAGAGAGTGCATGCAGAAGAAGAACACTTTGGGGCTTTTAAGAAATCTTCCAATATTAAGTTCCCTCTTAAAGTTGGCTCTTTTATTTTTTAAAAATAAAGGTGCTCTGGTGTTCATAGAGAAATTGTTGGAAAGCATGGATTTTCAAAGGGAGCAAAGGGTAAATTATGACCCCTATCATATAATTTCCCTGAGAAAACAAGCTAACAAAAATAATCCATTTGACCACCAAGTTGTTGAAGGTTTGAGTGAAGTAGCCAATTTGTTTCACTTTATGGAAATTCCAGGATCTGATGAAAATACGAGCAGTAGACCGGTTGTAGTGTCTCAAATGACAGATGGTCATAATATTTTGGTTAAAAGAAGTCTTTCTGAAGTGGAAAGTATGGAAATAGAAGAGGATGATTCACATAAAAAGGCCAAATTGTTTCAAGATGATAAAGTTTTGAGTGAAGTTATTTCAGATGATTTAAAAAGAGTTGTTTTGGTTCCTACAAAATCTGTACATGTGAGTCAGCTTTCTTTTGAAGGTGTAGATAATACAGAATCATGCCCAGTTTTCAAGTCAAAAGAAGAGCTCATGGCTAATTATATGGAAAAGAAAAAGCAATCCCTAGAAGAAACAAGGTATCTACTCCCGTAGGTGAGAAGTTTAAATAATCCAAAAACTTCCTTGAAATCTACCCAGGACGTAGAAAGAAATACTTTTAAATTGGCCATGGTAGGTGATAAGAAGATGTCAGAGATGGAAGTGAGATTAGACAAGATTAGTGTACCCGATAAAATACAGTTACATAAGCAAACATGAGACATTATTTATTCATATTTATTGCATGCTATGATGAGAGTTAATAAATTACAAGTTTTGGTGGACAAATTGGAAGTTTAGTTAAAACATGAGAGAGTTGAAAATAAAGCTAATTCCATTCAAATAAAAAAGCTAAAAGCAGACATCATAAGCTCAGGAAGTGAAATAGGTAACACCCAGGCAATCAAAAGACTTCTAGAAGAAAAGGACAACGCCCCCAGGTATTGAAGAAGAGATTGAAAATCCCGAGTACAGAACATGTCTAGTCATCAGAATTATTGGCATTACAAGAGGAGAAGGACATGATTCATCAGGATATGATGGAGTATAAAGGAAAGACTATACAATTACAAGAAGAAAAGGATAAGTGGAAAGCAGAACATAACGAGTTAATAGCATAGATTGCGCTACTGAAAAAGGGATCAAAATGAAGAAAAAGAAATCATGGAGGAACTAATGAGCTAGACTCCCGCTGATGAAGACTTAACTATTGTGAATATTGAAAAACCCTTAAATGATTTTTCTGCAGATGACTTACTAGTGCCCATGTCCCAAGTTAGCCTGAAAGATGAAGAGATAAGAGAATTGAAAGAAGAAAATGAAAAAATCAAATCTGAGCTAGCCAAATTGAATGAAAATAAGAATAAGATATTGCAAGATAAAAGTTAGCTACAGAAGAAATTTAATGAATTGAAAGAAAGGACCATAGGAAAGGGTCATCTCCAGGGAGCAAAGCACATAATTTGGGATACCTTATCCGTAGAAATTACTAAGTTCAGGCAGTATTTGAATTTCATTGATGATCAAAGCATATTGATCGATTTGGCCAATCAAAGACTGAAGTTAGTAAATGAAACTATGGAGAGGAAACCCCTTGGCACAGCTCAAAATGCATTAAATTTCTTAAATTCATTAACATACCAAAAATTACATGACATAGGAGTCAAAGACAGAGTGGCAATGGTACTGTGAGCAGAAAGGTTTATTCATAAACATCATCTAATGAAGATAGTACAAGACAAATCTGATGAAATGATCTCACAGGTTAATGACTTCAAACAGGATTTTAAATAATTATTTGAAGATGGGCTACCTTCCTTTTGGGATGAGGAGGGACGAATGTTTTCTCAAGAGAATTATCACAGCCTGTTGGTACGAAGCCGTATGGATCATTCTAAATTTGACGATTTGGAAAAAGGGTTGACAAGGAAAGTCATCATAGAAAAGCTGACAGAAGATTTTGAGATATTACAAAAATTCCTGATCATCAGGGGAGGGTTTCCTAAAGTGTCTTATGAAGCCTACATGGAGCTGGAGGTGTCTATTCGAAAGATGATTGAATAGGATATTCTAAGCGCGGAGCAATGGAGAGCCATAGAAAGATTTTGAAAAACAAAGTATATCCTTCATTCATGATAACAGGTGTTGCGCCCTGAGGAGCTGCTTGGATGGGCCTCGTCACTGAGTTGATTTTAATTTAATAATCTGTTAGGATCGAAGCAAGTAGTTTATTCCTAGGAGTTAGGAATATAGTTCCAAGACTTTGATTAAGCAGGTTATTCAGTTATAAATCTTCTTGGAAGAAGAATTTTTTTTATGTATATAATTGCATTTACTTTATGTGATGGGGGTTGGAACCCATCCTATTGATGAATGTTTTCTGAAGACATATATTTTTGAATAAAAAAGCTGAATGCGTGCGGTTACCAGAGATTCTTGTGCTATTTACATTACAGTCTGTATTTCCTTTCCTTTGTGATCGTTTTTCCAGTGTTACACTCCATTTTGTTTTCTTCATATCTGAAACATAGTGTTAAATGGTTGGAATTCATATTATTTATGCTCTGATCATTGTTTTAGATATTCTATGAATGTTTCTGCTAAAGTTGATATAGAACTCATCTTTTGATGCTCTGTATTGATGGACTGTTCATTATCTTTTTTGCCCCACCTGAAATTAAATGAACGACTGTGATTGAATGGTTATCTTGCCTTTGATAAAATCTCACGCATATGTCTTTGTGATATCTTTATGTATATGTGACTCCATTTCCCAATGGTTATGTGTGTCATTTCAAACATTTATGTAATATTTGAGTGTTGATTTATATCTGGCCTTGTTAAATCTGTATTTGAGAGATCCCTCTCTGGAAAGAAAAGCCAGTTTCTTTCTAAAGTGGTTTTTGCTGTTACCTTGGGATTTACCTTTACAACCTGGGTACATTCTGAGTGCTAACATAGTCAATACAGAGAAGAAGACTAGTGCTGAAAAATTGTGTCGAAAGAATACCTTCCTAGTTAAGAGGGAGTGTTGATGTATTTGTAACTTCAGAATGTATTCATATATGTATCTTATGTATTGTACCCCGATGTTTATTTTGGGATGTGCCTGTAATGTAATTGAGTCATGATGTCATGCCCCGATGTTTCGATTGGGAGGATCTATAATGTAAACAAGTCATGTCAAGTCATTGTGGGTAACCCTCCTATTGTCTAAGGGTTAAAGTCCCCGTAGTTCTAGGGCACTAGGGTTATTAGACTCACCTAATGAAGTTGGCCCTAGTAGGGTTTTAGTCATGCCGGGAAGCAGTATAAATAGAGAGGTGACCTCTCTATTTAACACACATCTCATACACACTCAAGTGTAGCACATAGTTGAGGAAGGAGAAGACACTGGGGCTAGATAGAAAGAAGGTTATTGCTGTCGGGAGATAATCTTACTGTTTTGGGATTTTCTATTTTGGTGTTGTTTCTATCTCTGAGGAAGTTGCAGGGTTTTCTCCATTTATGGTTTCTACGAGGAAAAACACTGTGTTCATTATCTCTTATGTTTGATTGCTGTGCTTGTTATTCTGTCAATTAAAGATCCTAATAATGCTAGCTTAATGTTAAAAATATAACACATACATAGTCACATCTGTACGTGAGTTTCAGTGGAGATAGTCGCGTATGGAAATCAACACATGGAAAATTAAAATGGCATGCTGGTCAAAGGGTAAATGCATCTCATGTCATGCCCATCTATAGTGTTTAGGCAAACTTCAATCCTATAGTGTCTTTTTGTGTACCAACATATGGAAAGCCGGCACTCGGACGGAGAAGTGCCATTTGGGTTGATAACAGATGCCCCCTAATGTGTGAGGTGAGGGGAAAACGATGGTCAAAATAAATTATAATCATTATCTTTGGAGAACTCAGAAATCCAATGGAGCAGAGGTAGTACCTGAAAAAAATACATAATAATGTCATATACAAGGTCATATCTGAGGATTCTATGTTCAATATACTGGAACAGTGGCTCCTTTACAATATTTGAGTACATCATATAGTATGGGTACAAGACCACATATATTACAAAGGTGGATTAAAGCCACAATATACAATAATGATGAGTCTTCAAAGATATAGAAGCTATGTAAATAGGTACAACATAGTCTTGCACAACTTAGTCCATAGATAGGAAACTAAGGTCTTCATAAACAATCCCAAAGAACCAGTACAATCCAAGCCATGTGAATAGGTGTTATTGAAGTCGAACATGGAGTGGATTCAACAGATTCTCAATCAATAGGTGATAATCGACAACTAAAGAAAAGGAATTCACCAATAATGAGAGTGAATCCTGAGGTACAATCATCAAAACTCTAGGTCTTCATCGTCAAGAAGTGCTAATGTGGAACCATACTGTGATGAGGAAGGAAATAGATAATCCAATGGATCACAAGAGTGACTAGGAACTGGGTAAAGGAAGGGAGACATAAGTAATAATAGATACGACAATGATGGAATCGGGATATAGATCAGACACAGGGTTAAGTCCTTGAATAGTGAGCACGACACAGAGATGACCCAAGGAAGATTTTTAACTTTACAGATAGAACAACTAGACATATCTGTCATTTAGGAGACATGATCAGATTCCCCAGGTAGAACTGATAAGAGGAGGAGTAAGAAACTCGAAGTAATAGTTGAACTGAAAGTGAACACTGAGGCATGAGTATCAAAAAAAATAGAGAGTGCTTTGTTCAAGGATGACATGCTGCCACTAACTGAGAACCAAAAGAAAACTTCTTCCTTACCTTCCCTGTTAAATTTTAATGAGTCCAGGAAAGTCAACTCAGATCTCTCTTCATTTTTGACAAGCTTCAAGAGAAGAGGGAATAATGCTTGATAGTGTCATTGATTCGTGGATTTTATGAGCCTGAACTAGTACATGATCACTTGGTTTTTTCATGTTTAGAGAGTCTGAAAACTCTGAAGAAGACTCTAGGGGGGTCCTTTTTCGTCCAATTTAGTCTCCTGAGGCTGAAAAAGTATTAAACATACCATAGAAGAACACTCTTAACTTCCATAGAAGAAAAGGTGAACCTTTTTTGTACTTAGTCAGGGAGGTCCAAAAAAGGTTAAATTACCACCTACCCAATGCTCCTTCAAGAGAAGAATATAGCTTGATTTTTACGAGTGTGAAGGAAAGAAAGATCACTCAGAAAGATCCATTTGAGTACGAGAAATGGGGCTTACAACAATAAACTCGATGCTTTGTTCTTAGTGTTTAATGAGCATGACAAAGTGTTATAGCTAATTTTACCACTCCAGGTGAATCACACTTGTATGGACTTCCCCTATCCCTCTGCAGACTCCTTAGACCCCTTGGACCATTTTTTGTCCTTTGATGTTTCCTTGACCATCCCTAAAAACATGTGAAAATTAATACACTTGACTTTTAAACCCCTAATCGCGTATATATGTGGGTTTGACCCCTAAAACTGCGTACATCGGGATGTGTGAATAATCCAAATCCTTTTGGAGTTTTCCTTGACATGGATCCATCTCAGTTGACTCCTGGCCTTCCCTATGCCTTGAGATCGCTCGGATTCGAACTTTCATTACCCCTTTGAAAATCTATATAAGGAACTCTTTGGTACATTGAAGGCATATGAGAGAATTGAAAGCAAAGAAACTATAGTCCATTGTTGTCGGAACTTGTGCTTGAGTCTGCATCCCTTTATCCCTTGGAGCACTTTTGTGTTCTTACCAAGCTTGCCTTTTGCTTGTGAGCTTGCTATCGAGAGATGGAGGATTGAGGTGGTGGAGGCCCAAGTGGGGGATTTAGTTTCTCCGATTCGCAGATGTGCCGACAGAGGTTGCATACATTGTAATATCTGATTTTATATTAATAGAAATATCTTTTCCTGTCCAATAATGTATGTTTGAATGAATATTTTATCCATGGGATGATTTCAAATGCTTATACATTGTTGATTATATATGCTAGAATAGATATAACACCAATATATATAGTATGCTTGTCTTGTTTACTTATTATTGAGGAAGTGATTCATCAATTCAAGCTGAAGTTGGAAAGCTCAACGGGGATCTACTTCAATCCTCCAGAATAAGGTACGAGGTTTGATCCTTTAGTGTTAGATATTTAATTTCTATTGCATATTGGAAAGGATTGATTTCTAGACTCAAGGTGTCTGTTGTGGTACCCAAAGCCATAGGAATTTCTCTCCATAACAGAATTGGCTACTCCACTGGGGATTTCCTAGTAGTTGTCCTTTGGGGGTGTTCTATCGACATTCAATGACTTTGAATTGCCCTTTTTCTCTTGTTTCTGTGTCGGGTCCGGGGGCATGTTTACATGGTAGTGTCTGATTGGTGTGAAGTTTGTCTCAGCTTGTCTGTTTTCCCTTATTTTTATGCAACTTTCTTCTTGTACGTGACTTTTTAACTCAGTCACGTATATACATGGATTTCACTGCTATTTCCGCATACACACACGGGTTTACTGCAAACAGTCGCGTATGCCCTTAGTTTTTCCTTCTAGAGGAAGATAGATTGTTGCTGGGTGAATTGTGATGATTGCTGAGTCTCCTTTGATACCGCTAGAGTCTGTATACACCTCTATTTTTGACCAGAGACATTTTTTTAGGGTAAAATTTCTTTTTGAAGAATGTTCTTGTCATTGCATTTTCGATTTTTTGTTTTGGGATTAGTGCATTAGATTTATTTTACCTTAGTACTTTGCTTGAGTGCTGCTTGAGAGTGCTTGTAGGGTCTGGGGGTTGTAGAATCATTCTTTTACTTTTATATCTCATTTTTATTTCAAAAAATCCAAAAATATTTGCTTATCATCATGCATTGCATCTTGCATTTTGCATAGTACTTGCACTAGATTTGCTTTGGAGTATTAGTCAGGATTTCATATAGGAAAGCTTTCATTTATCATTTGAAGAAAATTGTGCATTTCACGTAGTATCATACCCTTTTTGTCATGGACACGATGCATTTGAATTGATTGTTAGGTGTGCATTTTACTTCATGTTGTGTCATAACACCATTAGTTGCACGGCCATATACCTCTTTTGAGTAATAAAGCCAATTAAAATCAACGCTTAATTAAAATGAACTACACTATTTTATTTGATAGGGTTCACCAACAAGATTAGGTTTTAGGGTCTTGGAATAGTTCATTGTGAGTAAATTCTCCAAGACCACTAAACAACAACATGTATGTGTCTGTCCAGGTGAGTGTGTGAAATTCCCTAGTATAACCAGTGTTTCTCAGGATCCTCCTCTCAAAAAGGAGTTAAGCACGAGGCAGTGTGAGTGGTTATTGATTGGGATGACCCCTAGTCATAACTGAGTAGCACTATATTGGAACATACGCTCCAGGATTGTATTCGTATCTGGGGTCTCTTTCGAGAGTTTTAGACTTTGCTACCCTACCCATACAATCAATCCCGCCTGCGACTGTCCGCTTGAGCATTGATTATATTAAGGTGACCTTAGTGGCCTTACCTAGGATATCAAGGGGGTACTCTGTAGGGGTTATTTTGTGGGTGTCTCGGCCAGGTTGGGGTCAGACAACACAGTCGCTTTATGCATTGAAGCGGAGGGCCACAATAATTGGTTACGTACCTCTGCTTGTTGTGCATGGGAGTCTCAATCCTCTCCTAGGCGAGACATACCTGCTTCATTCAGGAGCTCACTTATCCTACCCTTGATTTCTTGTTGTTGGCTTTAGATTTTATTGGTGATTTCTCTATGCATGTTAGCTTGCCTAGGGTTTGCATAGATAGAGAGTCTTTTATATTTTTTGAGTCATTGTGGATTCGGGTGCAGCTCCTCGCCGTTCTCATCATTTAGCAGGACTTCCACCTTCTACATCTCCTCCTCCTTTGGGAGAGAGAAATAGACATTCCAGGAGGAATACTTCGCACATTGATTCACACACCATGGGAGACCATATAGAAGGTATTCCCGAACCACCTTCTCCCATTCATGTTGAAGATGGGGAGTTTATTCCTAACTATGATCCTTCACCCAACTTGACTGAGTTAGGTCTTGTGATTTCTGAGATAGGAACTTTTCATGATAGACCTACTTACTCTAGGGTTGATTCCCCATTGACGCATCACTGGTATGGAATGCTGGAGGATGATGCGACTCATTTTGAACCCACGAGCACTAGTTATGGTAGTTATGGTATGTTTGGTTTTCCCACACATGATTTGGAATTCCCTGTCGAATCTGAGTTTGAGCCTAACACTATGCTTGGGGGCACTCTCATTCCTTACCATGCGGAGAGGTTTGGGAGCATAAGTCACATTTCACCTTCCATCCTGGCGGTGGAAGCTACATCACATATTCCTCTTAGGTCTAGTGTTAGTGATCCTATTAGGATACCAGATTCGAGACGAGTGACTATAGGGAATAGTACATACATAATTACATAGGTCCCTTCGTCCTTTGTCCCTAAATCTTTGAATGTTCACCCTCCACCTCATTCATGTGGTCCTTCATGCCGAAACGTTGCCACGAGTCATGTCCGTACTTACTAGACCAATTGTGTCTCATGTTCATGCACCACCCGTTGTTTCGGGAGGTCATGTTCATATTTCTAGAGGTCATATTCCTACTTCCGGAGCATATATTCCTACTTACAGAGTGTCTCATGGGACATCTCATGCGATGACTTATGGAACCTATTATGGAACGCAGTATGGACAGGGTTCTTCACCTTATGGGTGTGGGTATCAACAACCTGCTTACTCTCCAAATTATGGCTTTGTAGCTTTGAATAGTCAAGGTACACCACACTATGGTGCTTCCATGCCACCCTATACGGGTCAAATAGGAGGAGGGAACTATGGCCAAGGCCATGGTGGTTATGGTAATCAGACCTATGTGAATCAAAACTATCAGGGAGCGGTCCATCGACCTAATCATCCTAGGCTCCCTTTCCTTGCAACGCTGAATCTTCCTGACTTGTCGATATTGACGAACGATCCTGTAGCTCATGGCCCAGCTTGGCCGACTGTCCGTACTAAGCTTCCCTCGGACATACCCAAATTCTAGGGCAAACCGAGAGAGGATATGAGTGAACATGTTACTACCTTTCACCTATGGTGCTCTTTGAATTCCTTACATCAAGACTCAATCCATTTGAGACTATTTCAACGCACCCTTACAGGGCCTGCCGTGGAATGGTATATAGAGCTACCTAGGGGAGCATTCGCTTTGTTCGATGACCTAGCGATGGCTTTTCTTAACCACTTCCAGCTACTAGTGTGTTATGACATTGGTACTGAACTAGATTTGATTTACGCTCAGTCCGGTTTGTTATATGAGATTATTCCCAATGCTCCGCGTTCTAGTTTTGACCCCAAATTTAAAACTGGACCACATGCCGATGGCATTGTTGGTTATACGAGTGCTAAACCTGCAGATTCAGTTATGAAACAAGTTAGTCAATTGTCAACCAACCAATCTGCTTCGGGACAAGCCATGGCTTCATCTCAACCCGCCCAAACGGTGAGTGTGCTTTCGGTACAATCGTCGGACCAGATGGGTAACCAACAGCCCAGATGGAATAAGAAGAAGGTTAAGAATAATTGTAAGGGTGGGAATAGGAATGAAAATGCTAATAATAATGGCAAGAACGCCCATGATGATGGTGGGGACAAGCAAGATAAATGTAAGGTTAAATTCCCATGCAAATTATGTAAGGAGGATCACCTCACTTACTTGTGCCCTCGTATCGATGAAGCCTCAAGATTCTTGGCATAGGGCCTAGCTGTGCTGACTAACCCTTTACCTCACAATCAAAATATGAACTCGAGGACCCATGATTAGTTTGGTGGTGATCAAGATCCGTCGGAGGGTAGTGGTTGTGGTTGCATTAACATGGTACATGCTGCAAAAGTTGTGACCCATGCGAAGGACTATGGTTCATCACAACCCAGCCCAGGAAAGGAACCTGATCCCCCAGGGACTCCTTTACGTATTGAAAAACCTATGGATAAACCTGAAGCTACACCTCACATTCCTAAGGGAGTCCTTAAGCATTCAGGGCACAATCCTAATGCCCGAGCCACCCAAAACTATTCTGTTGTCGAGGATTTGGGCCATACTCCTTGTGCGATGCCTGCACGGGAAGTGCTTCAGAGTAGTCCTTCACAAAGGAAGGCTTTGATTTTTTTCCTTGGTGTGAATGATGATAATTCTTCCTCCGTGATTAAATTTGAAACCGCAGAACTTCAGCCTTGCTTGCCTTACTATGTGTCTCTTTTGATTCACGTAGAATGTTTGAACATGACCGTTAAGTGCACTATGATTAACGAAGGCGCTGCTACTTCTGGGATGTCTTTATCATGTTGGAAGGGTTTAGGTTCCCCTGAGTTGCCTAAGTCCGCGACCATGTTAACTGCATTCGATGGGAGATTTTTTAGGCTGCATGGGATTCTCCCTTCCCTTAAGGTCCGTTTGGGAGGGAAGACCATTGTGATAGAGGTCGAGGTGGTTGATGCGCCCCTTGACTAATATCTCTTGCTGGGTAGGAATTGGATGTACAATATGCAAGCCATAGCTTCTTCCCTATTTCACATTGTATGCTTTCCATTTAACGGGAATATAGTCACGATTGATCAAACATCGTTCAAGAATCCGTCAGTTACCGCATCTTTGGGAGCTTCTATCCTGATCGTAGAACACTCTTAGTCGGCAGCTGGAAGTGTGGGTGTAGGCATGTATCCATCCCTTATGGGAAGTTTTAGTTGTCCTACACATATCCTTATGATAGGGTCTAGTTTCGGCGAGGCTTCGACATCTATAAGATCGGTGTATTTTCACACGAGTCATATGGAAGATCCTTGGATTCTTCCTACACCGAATACTTCGAATGAGCCCATCGTGACAGACGTGCCGTTGCCTGCAACTATGCTAGCTTATCAAGCTAATCTTGACTATGTTGCAGAGCATAGTCCTTCCTCTTCATGGACGGAGGAGGAGGACCCTTATGTGCTACCTACATGGGCAGTACAGTCTTCTCACACACACAACTACCTTGATAGTGTGTTCCCTTTATATGAAGCGATTATTGAGGCTATGGCAGGAGTTGAGCCACCATGGGAAGAGATCCATCATAGATCTTACTTTCTTCCCGAGCTTGACCCCTTGGAGCATGAGGACTTTAGGGAGGTTATTAGGGAGAGAATTGGTAGTCCCATGGTTCCATTAAGCTCTCTTGGTCCGATGGCTGATGGGAACATGGAAAATATATCTCCAATGATTCCTATCAATATCTCTCATGATCCTGGAAGGATAGAGAATGTCTATATTGGGGCAGAATGTTCCAATGTTGAGATTCAAGAATACACTGAGCTGTTTAAAGAATTCCGTGATATCTTTGCTTGGTCTTATGATGAAATGCCAGGTATCGACCCTCGCATTTTCAAACATGAGATTAAGACTTATCCCAACGCTAAGCCTGTTCAAGAACGCTTGCATGTGGTGAATCCTAGGAAAGCACCCTCGATTAAGGTAGAGATAGAGAAACTGTTGAAAGCCGGTTTTATCTATCTCCTTTCCCTTGATGGAGTGGGTTTCAAACCCTGTTCCGGTGGATAAGAAGCAGAGAGCGATCTGCATATGTACTGATTTTTATGATTTGAATCATGCCTGTCCTAAGGATAATTTCCCCACACCATTTATTGATCAGATTTTGGATGAGTGTGTAGGTAGCGAGGTTTTTTCCTTCATGGATGGTTTTTCCAGATATAATCAGATACAAATTAAACCTGAGGACCAACATAAGACTGCATTTATTTTTCCTTGGGGAACTTTTGCATATCGGAAAATTTATTTCGGCCTTAAGAATGCCGGAGCTACTTTTCAGCGGGACATGACCTTGATCTTCCATGATCTCAAGTCGATTATCGAAGTATTTTTGGATGACCTTGCTGCTCATTCTCGTATGAGAATGTGCCAGACCTTGAGATTGGTATTCGAAAGATGTCTCCATTATTTGGTTAGGTTAAATCCTCACAAGTGCATCTTTTGTGTGAAGTCAGGTCACTTATTAGGATTCATCGTTTCTAAAGAGGGTATAAGAGTCGACCCTTTGAAGGTTGAGGCAATACTTCAGTTGTTTTCCCTGAAAAATATTCGTCATCTTCAATGTTTGCAATGCATGGCAAACTTCTTACAGAGATTCGTTGTCAATTTTTCCAATTTGACTAGAGGCTTCATGCGTCTTTTGAAGAAGTACACCACCTTTTGTTGGGATGAGTGAGCCTAGGAGTCCTTTGATGCGCTCAAGTGAGCCCTAGCATCAACCTCGGTGATTATTCCCCTAGACTATAGCCGTGACTTTCTACTTTATGTGGCCGCATCCATGGAGATGATTGGTATGGTTTTGGTTCAAGAGGATGAGAAGCTCCAAGAGCATGTCATATACTATCTGAGCCGAAATCTTATTGATGCAGAAATCCATTATTCTCATGTTGAGAAGCTTGCTTTAGCTACCGTACATGCGGTTCAATGGTTGAGACATTATATTCTCCTTCGCTAGACCTTGGTTGTAGCCCATGTCAATCTGTTTCAATTCATCCTCACTTGAAGGATGATTGGGGGAAAATATAATAAATGGATTGTCATCTTGCAAGAATTCGATCTTGAGTTTGTTTCGGCAAAATCGAAGAAATCGTTAATTTTTGCAGAGCTTATATCGGATTTCCCAAGCGAGGCCGAGGAGTTGGTTTGTGAAGATACGTTTATCGATGAGCACATCTTCTTATCTCAACTTTAGACCCATGATATGGGGATATCATTATATATTTACAAACATTGAAGGTCCCTACTCACCTCCCACGGGATGAATGACGACGATTATGTCACATGTCTAAGAATTACCTCATAGTGGATAACACTTTGTACCTCCGTGGGGTAGATTCCATTTTAAGACATTATTTAACTCATAATGAGGCTAAGGTAGTGTTGAATGATTTCCACGGAGGGGCGTGTGGTGGTAATTTATCTGGGATTTCTACAGCCCAAAAAATCTTAAGAGCGGGTTATTTCTGGCTGTCAATCTTTAAGGATTATGTAGATGCGGTCAAGAGGTGCCACCCTTGCCAAGTGTTTGCATGTAATATGCGCTCAAAACCTGCCCCGTTACATCCCATCATCACCATCACTCCCTTCACTAAGTGGGGGCTTGATTTTATGGATTGCAACCCAGCTTCAGCTAGGAGGCATCATCATATCATAGTGGTTATTGATTACTTCACGAAATGGGCTGAGGCTATGCCTACAGTTAAATCCGACAATGAGACAGCCGTGCACTTAGTATTCAACCAGATTATTACTCGGTTCAGGATTCCAAAAGAGCTTGTCACTGACCATGGCTTGCACTTTCAGAATCGTATGATGGAAGAATTGGCATCAAAGTTAGGGTACAAACAAGAGAATTCCTCCTCTTACTACCCTCAAGAAAATGGATAGGTGGAAGCAGTGAACAAATCACTCAAATCCATTCTCCAATGAACCATCATACAAAGCAAGAATAATTGGCACATTATGTTATATCCTTCTTTGTGGGCGTATTGAACCGCTGTTAAGACTGCCACGGGTTTTTCTCCATATCAACTTGTACATGGAGTGGAGTCGGTATTGCCGGTCAAATGCAAGATTCCTTCTTTGAAGCTAGCCATAGAGCTCTTACCAGACACTTCACCATTGGAGGAGCGTTTGGTCCACCTTGAGCAACTTGATGAGAAATGTCGAGATGCCTTGGTGGCTCTAGAAGTAAATAAACATCGCGTAAAGGTCCAGTATGATAAGTCTGTCCATCCAAGGAGGTTTAGTGAGGGAGACTTGGTCCTTTTGTGGGATCAACCGAAAGAACCCTTGGGGGCAGGAAAGTTTAACCCCATGTTTCGTGGTCCTTACGTTGTCAAACGTGTGTTAGAGAAGGGCACTTATGAGTTAGTAGATTATGAGGGAATGACCTTGGAGGAGCCTAGAAATGGGCTCTATCTGAAAAAGTACTATGCATGATTTTTAGCCAAGGTTGGTTATTGTATATTATTGTACAGTTTTGCATAGGTAGGTATTTTTCTTATAGTGATTGGGTTTGTGAGTAGTTTCTGTTTCTTTTGGAAGATGTCAATGGAATCTTTCACCTACATAGGATTCATGGATGGTGCAAGCCGTCACACTTAACACTCGGCATCTACTACTTGGGTGATTTATACTCCTATGGGTCAGGTATTGTCTTCAGGAGGCATATGTTTACGACCATCTTCAAACAATGTTGTTGAATATAGTGCCATTATTGAGCTTCTAAGGGATGCCATTTAACATGGCGTTCTCTCTCTTGAGGTACGTCTTGAATCAGAGTTAGTAGTGTCACAGCTTAATGGTTTGTACCATGTTAGAGATCCGACGTTATTAAGAAGATTCTTACGTGTGAGATTATTAGAACGACAATTTGACAATATAACATACATACATATTCCAAGAATTAATAATCAAGTTGCTGACTCATATGCTAACTACATGTTAGATTGGCATTTGTTTCATACACAATAAATTCATCACAAACACAAATTGTTACACATGTAAATAAATAAACCGATCATCATAAAATTTTTTATATACATCCAAAATGTGGTAATACATAGTGTCATGATACAAAAATGGGGCTCTCGTGCCACCAAAATATAATACACGGTAATACAATATGTATCACTCCCAGGTAGCTAAGCCTGTGGAAGAGGGGGGTTGTGATAATGGAATGTCACTATGGCTCTAGCTAGCCATTGGAATAATCGCACCCATGCTCGTGGTACACCCACCACCTGGCGCTGCATAGCCTTAGGCAAGTCCTTGACTTGTGCCATGGGAAATCTGTGTGTCAGCCTAACAAAGTTGGTATGAATTCTTTGGAGCATCTGATCCGCATCCACACCTATGATATCGTCTCCTCTTCCCATCCGTCTGTGACGAGGGAAGCCTTCAGGCCACCCTGGTCCCACATCTGCATGCATATGGTAGATGTCACTATGTATTGTCACCCGAAAGTATGTCTTTTGATTCCATATAATCAGAAAACACAAAAAATTAAATAACTCAAAAAATTTAAAGAGAGGGTCGAGATTCGTTACCTATGCCATCGTATGCCGATCCTGGTGGTAGCGGCATGTCCAGGTGCCCCCAAAAATCTATCCTTGCATAGGGGTAGTCATCGATGGCCACTATCTATCGTCGCCACCACAGAAAGAAATCAGCTGGATAGGGGTTAGATACCCTACCTCCCCCCAGTCTGCACATCGCATCCACCCAATGCCATTGGGCCAGATCTTGAACCCCATGTAGAGGAACGTCAACTCTAGGGCTCAATCCTGGAACACGCTGGAAGAAAAACATGCTCAGTATGCTGCTGAAACCAAAGTTTCACACTCTGCCCATCTTACACTCATTGAGATGATGTTTCATGTTGCTCAGTAGTGTAGTGATCCAGTCATATACCATGGGTCTCACGCACTCCACTGCATATAACATTAGAGGCCGCGAGGCCTGGTGGAGTGAAGCCAAGCCTGCTATCCTGCCCAGTGTCAGTAGGATGGCCTTTAGGCCCAGCACCTGTATGGAGTTAGTAGGGATTTGACTCCCCACCTTCTCCGTGTCTAGATAGTAGTAGACCGTAATGTACTCATCTATAGTTAGGCCACCTCCGGGCCCGAGAGAATGTAGGTTCACTACTTCGCCCCATCAGGAAAGTCCAGTAATAAAGTATATGTCCTCCACCTCTATGGTGAGGGACATTCCATCTATCTGGAATGAATCTGAGTATGGATCCCAGTAGTCCACCAGCATCTGCAATAGTCTCGGTTTTACCCTTAAGCCACCAAGACACCAAAATTTGTAGATCCCACATGCACATAACACTTGTTGAGCCATTAGATTGGCCCTTACTACCTCTTCTACATCACCGTGTTCACGTTCTCTCCATTCTAGGACCATCCTGCATAAAAAATTGGAAGTTTACCCATTAGAATACTTAAAAAACCATATGCGCGGCTGCATACGTGACTGTTTGCCAAACAGCTGTGTATGTACGCGACTATGAGGGCATTTTCTGCATATATCCAGCCCTATATGTAGAAAAACCCTCGATTTCTACGTGGGCCACAACGCCTATTTTAAATTGGCCTAGAAATCCAAAAACACCATGGAATTTGACAAAAAATATATCAAAATGGAAGAGTAGAGCATGGGTAAGTACTTGGAAGAAACGGTAGTGGATTTCGCCGGCTGGATCTCATGGAATTCGCTGTTGAAAATCTGAGCTCAATTGGGTAAAAATTTCAAATGTTTTATAATGTTTTGAATTTTTTACTATTTATAGAAAATTTTCAAATTTTTGAAAATTTTTACCCCCTTTCCTATAGTTTGGACCATTTCTAATCATTTTGGACTGTTTTTTGACCTAATTTATGATGTAGGAGACCTTTTTGAGTGCCGTTTCGGCCGTTGGATTGACTCGTTCGTGCCAATCTTAGGTATCATGTCTAAACTGGCATATAGGTTAGGTTTCATCACCGTTTGCATTTTGCATGACCTTGTGACCGTTTCATTATAGCCTTAGGTACGAACCCACTCTATTATGTCACGGAACCTTCTTGCTGTTTTAGAAGTGGCATGATATGAGTGGTAGAGCTTCACCATACATGGGTACCCTAGTTAGCACCTTATTTTCATTTGGTGCCCATGCTGACGTTTTGTCCCTTAGGGTGTGGGAGTCCATTGTATAGTATTGCCATGACATTTTTCAAGAGCCTCATACTCCTCTTGATCTTTTGGTGGCCTATTTCCCTCAGGAATCCCTTATGTCAAGTTGTGATTGCATTATCATGAGCTTTGCCTACCTTTTTGAGCTTTATGCCGGCTTCCTTGACATTGAGTTTCATCCATATAGTCCGAGCTTGTCTCATGTCTAGCCATGCAGAGCCATTTTATATATCCTTTGTAGCTTGATTCCCTATTTTTACCTGGAGGGGATTTTCCTCCGAGTGTCGCTATCCTACACATGTATCCTTGCATTGAGCATAGGTATGTTCCACTGCTTGGAACTAGTTTGTTTGCCCGTATGACACTTCTCTCCTCCTAGTCTGTAACTATAAAGAAGTTTTATTCTTTTTCAAGCTTTTTAAATATTTGAAAAAGTCCAAAAAAAAAAAACCAAAAATCCAGACAAGGAAAGATGTTATCTTTGGCAGCCGTCGAGTCGTGTCACCTTCGAACAGAGCACTGTATATCACATCCATTGGTTGGGTTTATAGTTTGACTTTAGGATCTGTATTCATTTATCTGATTTTATCTCCACCGACTGGTTAAGCTTCCAGTCCCTATGGAGCCTCTGTCGATGCCTCATGTGCTACAGAGATGTCCCAGTTTTGTATATCGAGTCTATGCTACCTTTATTCAGTCACCATATGTCGTTATTCTCTTGTTTGAAGGAATTTGAAACCTGAGTCGGGCATTCCTTAGTTATCTTGAATTTGCATATCGGCCATTCCCGGTACAGTTACTAGTTCGTGCACCTTATGATTGAGTCCTCACACATTATACAACTTTGCTGAGTACCTCATGTTGGATGATGGGGGATGCCTTAATGCCCTCCTTCTAGTGGATTTCATTCCATTAACTTTAGATCATTTATTCTAGGATTGGAATCTAGAGTCATTTTGAGTGCCTTGAGACTTGCAGTCATCAGTGGCAGGTTCTCTCACCATCGACAGTCTTTGGGAATACATCAAGGTCCCCTGATCGATGGATCCTCTCAAGTGTTCGACCTCATCACGTGTATTCACACTTTTTAATTTTCACTCTAGTACCTTGATTCCCATTTTTCATTATCAATGGGTGATCTCGCGTCTATTAACGGTATACATCAATGACCGGTAATCAGACGATGGACTACTATGTTTGACCTCGACACCTCTATTCACATAGTAGGAAATGTACTCGTAGAGGTTTGTGTTGAAGACCTTCCATATTGGTGGCGTCTCTTATATGCTACCTCCTTGATCGTGCCAGTGTTCATGAGATTTCAGCTCTCGTGACTTGATTCCAGTATATGTTAGACATTTCCATCTATTATGGAGATCTTGATCCATTGTATATCTTTAGCCATTATGGAGATCATGATCCTTTGTACATCTTCATCATGGATATTCTGATCTATGTATATTGTACGTGGTGATGACCACTTATGTGATATCTTGTATCATGCCTATTCATGGCCATTGTACTCTTATGTATCCAAAACTGCTATATGTATTTGCAGTTATGTGTAGAGTTGTATCATTGTACTATGATGATTGGGTGGCTGGTCTTCTATTTGGGATCCTTCATCACTCCACTTCTGGGATGGACTTATAATGTATTTCGGCCATCGTATGACCCCTCTGGCCTCACACATTAGGGGGCATTTGTTATAGCTGATTTTACCACTCTAGGTGAATCACACTTGTATGGCCTTCCCCTGTCCCTCTGCAGACTCCTTAAACCCATTGGACCATTTTTTGTCCTTTGATGTTTCCCTGACCATCCCTAAAAACATGTGAAATTTAATACACGTGACTTTTAAACCCCTAATCGCGTATATATGTGGGTTTGACCCCTAAAACTGTGTACATCGGGATGTGTGCATAATCCAAATCCTTTTGGAGTTTTTCTTGACATGGATCTGACTCACTTGACTCCTGGCCTTCCCTATTCCTTGAGATCGCTCGGATTCGACCTTTCATTACCCCGTTGCAATAGAGGTCGAGGTGGTTGATGCGCCCCTTGACTACAATCTCTTGCTAGGTAGGAATTGGATGTATAGTATGCAAGCTGTAGCTTCTTCCCTATTTCACGTTGTATGCTTTCCATTTAACGGGAAGATAGTCATGACTGATCAAATGTCGTTCAAGAATCCGTCAGTTACCGCATCTTCAGGAGCTTCGATCCTGATTGTAGAACACTCTTAGCTGACATATGAGAGAATTGAGAGCAAAGAAACTATAGTCCATTGTTGCTGGAACTTGTGCTTGAGTCTGCATCCCTTTGTCCATTGGAGCACTTTTGTGTTCTTCCCAAGCTTGCCTTTTTCTTGTGAGCTTGCTATCAAGAGAGGGAGGATTGAGGTGGTGGAGGCCCAAGTGGGGGATTTAGTTTCTCTGATTCACTAACGTGGCAACAAAGGTTGTATCTATTGTAATATTTGATTTTATATTAATAGAAATATCTTTTCCTATCCAATAATGTATGTTTGAATGAATATTTTATCCATGGGACGATTTCAAATGCTTATACATTGTTGATTATATATGCTAGAATAGATGTAACACCAATATATATAGTATGCTTGTCCTGTTTACTTGTTGTTGAGGAAGTGATTCATCAATTCAAGCTGAAGTTGGACCTCAACGGGAATCTACTTCAATCGTCTGGAATAAGGTACAAGGTCTAATCCTTTAGTGTTAGATATTTAATTTCTATTACATTTTGGAAAGGATTGATTTCTGGAGTCAAGCTGTCTGTTGTGGTACCCCAAGCCATAGGAATTTCTCTCCATAACACAAAGACACAAAGTACACTCGGAATCTTTTTCATGTTTAGGTCCAGAGTACGAAAAAGAGAAAACTGAGCTCAAACCAGGTGTTCCTTTTCCGTAAATTTAGTCCCTCAGGTCTAGAAAAAGTGATAAACCTGTACCTGAGAATACTCTTCTCAATTCCATATAAAATAGAGTGATCCTTTCTTGTATTATTCCACATGGTCCGAGAAAGAGATAACCTACTACCAATGTGGATGCCCATTCATGTATTCTTAATGAGCTTGAACGAACAAGTTAACTCGACAGTCAAGTCTGTTTTTAAGGAGTCATACCTGGGCCTAAAGAAACTCCATAAAGGCGGGGAGTCCTATAAAGGGATAGCTTATAAAAAGAGACCAAAATGAGGCTTAATTTGGCATGAAAAATAGCTAAAAAGATTCCCCTGTACCTAAGATAGGTGCAGCATGAGTATCGAAAGACAAAATAGGTTCTAAATGGGGATACTCATGAGAGGAAGGCCCTATCCATGGAAGAACAATGGTAAAGACAAGGAGCTAATGGTTAAAAATACCATAGTCTGTGGTCAGAATGTTAATTGATAGGTTTAAGATGGAATAGGTATAAATGCAGAATGCATGTGAAATGATAAAAAACCATCCTATATGAGCAAAAAACACCATAAAACGATGACAAACCTGTTACAAGGCAAAAAGATATGGTATTAGTTTTATAAATTATGAACTATAGGGAAAAAACCCACTTGAAAAATAAATTTATTATAAATAGTTCAAAACTCAAATAAAAACTAACCATTTGTATTTTTAGCCATAAAAGACAAGTTTTCACCTCTACCTTCAATTGCTTGGTGTGGACAATCAGGTGAACCATTTCCAAATCCGCAAGTCTCAGGTAATACTACACTCCATGCTCTTCAATTTGATCCAAGCAATTATCAAAATTAGGCCCTAATTTCATGTTTTTAAGCGTCCTCAACAAAGCAATGCTGTGTATGTGGGTTTGCTATATTGATAATTGCGTACACACGCTCTGTACACGGGTTTCCCGAAGGACAGTCGCATACAGTACATGATATGCCTTAATAGACAGTTGCGTACGTTGTGTGAGGGGAAAAAGAAGCATATGGGGTCAAAATTTTAAAATTTTATATGAACATAAAGGCTTTCAATTGCTTGTTTACGAGGTTGAAATATGGTGCTTGAGTGGAGGGAGCATGAACATGAAGATATGGACCAAGAAGCACTCCAAAATGCCCCCATCGTGAATTTTTTATGTTAAAGTGGGTTGTTGAAGTTTTTCTGTACCTCACCTATGCAGGCCAATGCCCGCCTCTTAGAGTTCCTGATAAATTATTGGGATCATGACATGGGCATGTTTGACCTTCAAGGTGAGTCCTTGGAGATTACTTCAGAGGATATCTATTTCATTGCCAGTCTATAACGATGGGGAGCTTCATTAAACTTGGAAGGCATCGACAGAGGCGGTGACCCTCTAAGTGTCCAAAACTAAATTGATATATACTACGCACCAGGCACACAAAAGAGGGGTAGTTGCATCCCTATTGTGCACATACGTGATCTTCCTCTACAGGTATTGACAAGTACAATAGTGAGGGTTGTAGGGTCAGCTTCACTTCAGCTTGCAACATGGAACTAGATGAGAGTAGCAGTGGATTGCATGTAGGGGGCCCTATATGATTGGTGCTCGAGAGTGATCTCAATTATGAGAAAACAGCTCTTTGACTGCAAGAGAGGCAGGAGGAAGAATTTTGGATATTCTAGCATACTAGTAGCCTTCTTCTTTGAGATATTTCCAAGATTAAGCCCTGCAGTACCCTTGCCAGTTCGTTCTCCTTGTCAGCCTAGGTTGAGTAGATGGGGAGATATCTTCCTCCGCCAGGGAGGTGGTGGCTCAGTGCAGAGTGTCTATGATGACGACTTCTACTTTTGGTGGGAGCGACAGTTTCTAGCATTGGAGCAGTTTCCATATGCTGGAATGGATTTCCGGGGTGATGTAGACCTTGTCCTCCCTCCAGGAGGAGCATGGGGAGATTTAGGTAATTTTTTATTTTCAAATTTTCAATTTTTTATGAATTTTAAAATATAGAGATATATACATATGTATAAGAGTTCTAATCCTATTAAAATGTCAAATGCAGATATTGGACTAGTCCGCCCGGAAGGGCATCCATGCATGTATGTGCATCCTGTCTTGGGAGAAGACTAGGGGCTAATTAGGGTTCTGGAGGGGAAGTTGGCCAGGCTTACCCAGAGAGTACCCACCTTATGGATTGAGCACATCCCAGCCATCATGCAGGAGTTTGTGGTTGGTGTACCACCTATTTGGATACGCCTTTTGAGGCAGGTATCTAGAGAAGTATTAGTATACATAGATGCTGTTGAGGCTGCTGAAGCTGAAGAGGCTGAAGAATCCAGAGTACAGGGTGACCGGGGGGACCAGGGTGGTCCAGCTTAGATCTAGGGAATTTGATGGACTTTGATCCATATTTTGTATATTTTTGTATATTATACAGTTATGACTGGATTTGAGGATTAGAGACTTGACTTATCTATATGAACATATATTCACACACACACACACACACACACACATATATATATTTTTCCGGTTTATTTACAATTTTTTTTTATGTGTTTGCTGTATACTTTTATGGGAAATGTGTTAAATGCCAATCCAAGATGTAATTAGCGTATGCATCAGTTAATGAATTTTGATTCCTTGGAATATGATTGAATGTAATGAACTCAAAATGTCTTTCCAATAACCTAACTTGCATAAACTGACATAATAAAATAGGGTTCCGCACCTGATAAGCCTAACTAAGCTGGGAAACCACCAGTTGAGAGTCCAGGTGGACTTCCATCTGGGTGATACCACATGAAAAAGCATCCCATAGAAGCTCAATGACGGCCCTATATTCAACTACATTATTGGAAGCAGGACCTAAGAAAGTGCCTCCTGAGGAAACTAACTATCCTGAGGGTGAATATATGATCCATGCAACCGAAGCTAAATTACAAGTGTGGCGACTAGCGCCATCAGTGAAACTTGTGAACCTCTCGGAAGACATCTGAAACAACTAGTATATGGTATAAAAGACATAAACTAAAAAAATAATGTACATAAAAATACATACAATAAAATACAAGAAAAGGTGATAAGCCTAAGCATAGTACTTTTTCAGGTAGAGACCATTTCTAGGCTCAGCCAGCTTATTCCCATCGAAATCTATCAATGCATATGCACCTTTCTTTAATACTTTCGACACGATATAAGGTCCTAACCACATAGACCTGAACTTTCCTGCCCCCAGGGGTTCTTTGTGTTGGTCCCAGAGCAAAATAAGTTCCCCCTTAGAGAAAATTCAAGGCTTGATCGATTTATCATATTAGCTTTTGACCCTATTTTTATGAGCTTGGTTTTCTGTCATCGCATATCTACGCTGTTCATCAAGGTGTTCTAAATGTAATAGACGTTCTTCAAGCTCAATCGTATCTGGTAACACATGAATATAAATTTTTAAAGACGGGATTTCACATTCAATCGGGGTAACAACTTCCACTCCATGGACGAGTTGGAAGGGGGAGAAACCCGTAGCAGTTTTTACATTGGTTCGATACACCCAAAGAGAAGGGCATAGCATGATATGCCAGTTTGAACGAGATGCATTAATAGTACGTTTGAGGATAGTTTTCAAAGTTTTATTAACAACCTCGACCTGACCATTGGCTTGAGGATAGAATGAGGATGAATGTTCTTGTCTAAATCCTAGCATAGTGGCCAGTTCTTTCATCATTCTATTTTTAAAATGAATGGAATGGTCAGTGACAATCACTTTGGGTATACCAAATCGTGCTATAATTTGATTGAACATGAAAAACGCTGCAGTTTTCTCATTAGCTCTAAAGGTGGGAATTGCCTCTGCCCATTTTGTAAAATAGTCCACAGCAACAATGATATATTTGTACCCCCCATCCGAGGCTGGGTTACACATCACGTAATCAATCCTTCACTTCATGAAGGGACCCACCAAGATAATGGGAAATAATGGAGTGGGATGTGACCGCATTTTCCTAGTATAAAGCTGACAAGGATGACAACACTTCATCGCTTCCGCACAATCTTTAAAGATTGTGGGCCAGAAATAACCAACATGTAATATTTTCTAGGCTGTTGCTAACCCAGATAAATGACCCCCACATGCTCCACTATGGGCATCATTTAGGACAATCTCCGCTTCCTCGTGGGTCAAACATCGATGCAAAATGGAATCTACCCCTCTACGATATAAAGTATCTCCTATGATGAGGTAGTTATTGGCATGTAGTCGTAGTTTACGTCGTTCTTCCCGCGGGAAAGCTGCATGATACTTCAAAGTGTGGAGATAGATAATTATATCTCCATATCGGGGATCAAAGGTGGAAATAAAAAAGATGTGCTCATCTGGGAATGAGCCTTCTTCAATAGCTACATCTTCATCTACTGGAAATTATGCAATAAGCTCAGCAAAAAAAAGGATATTTTGGATTTGGCATACTGAAAATCCAAGTCAAACTCTTGGAGAATGACTATCCATTTGTTGAATTTTCCTCCAACTATCCATCGGGACAAAACATATTGAAAAGGATAAACATCTACCACTACCGTTGTAGTCCTTAGTAAGATGTAGTGATGTAACCTCTAGACATCATAAACAGCTGCTAAGGCCAATTTCTTGACATGGGAGTACCTCAGTTCAGGTTTGGCTAAAGCACGACTAAGATAGTAAATGACATGCTCTTGGAGCCTCTCATCCTCCTGGACTAGGACCACCCCTATGGTTGACTCAGACATAGCCAGATACAATATAAAATCCCTATAGTAATCTGGTGGATGCAATAATGGTGCCGATAACAAATATTTTTTCAATGCCTTGAATGCGAGTTGTGCAGTTTCATCACATACAAATGGGGTGTCTTGTTTTAGCAGGCACATGAAACCCTTAGTAATCTTGGCATAGTTTACAATGAAACATTGAAGAAAATTGGACTTTCCTTGCAGGCTCTAAAGTTTCCTGATAGAACGAGGAGGAGGCATATTTACAATGGCCTCAACTTTTAACGGATCCACCTGAATACCTCTATTATAAATAATGAATCCAAGTAGTCTCCGTGACTCGACACAGAACACACACTTGTGGGGATTCAAGAAAATTTTATAGTATCTACATCGTTCAAATATCAAACGCAAGTGATCTAGATGGTCTATCCTCTTACGAGAATGTGCAGGAAGATCATCAAGGTAGGGCTAGAAAATGGCTTTAATATCATGAAAGGCAAAATTCATTGCTCGCTGAAAGGTTTCGCCAGCATTTTTCAATCCAAAGGGAATTTTTTTGTACGTGAAGGTACCCCAAGGACAAATGAAAGCAGTTTTATGTTGGTCTTCCAGTTTTATTTGAATTTGATTATATCCAGAGAAACCATCCATAAACGAAAACACTTCACTTCCCATGCAAGCATCAATAATTTGATCTATAAATGGCGTGGGATAGTTGTCCTTAGGATATATGGCTTTGTTTAAATCTCTAAAATCAGTACATATGTGTATGGTCCCTTGCTTCTTATCAATAGGAACAAGGTTGGATACCCATTCCGTCAAAGCTATGGGATAAATAAAACCGGCTTTCAACAGTTTTTCCACTTCAGCCTTCACTGCCACTGCTTTACGCAGGTTAACAGGTCTCAACTTTTTTCGAACAGGTTTAGCGTCAGGGTATGTTTGGATCTCATGCTTGACTATATATGGATCAATGCCTGGAGCCTCCTCATATGACTAGGAAAACATGTTATGGAATTCCTTAAACAAGGAGGTATAAATGGCAATACCCTCAGAAGAGCAGTTTGCGCCAATATGTATATTTTCCACAATGTCAAGGTTTACAGAGATGTTGATAGGGATGGTAGAATAAATATTTTCCATATTCCCCTTAGCAAACATTCCTTCCCTGGGTAAGGGATTAACGGGAATATCAACATCATTTGTCAGTCTCACATGAAACTCTTGATTCTCTATCCTGCTTAGCTCTGGAAGAAAATAGGATCAATGATGAAGATATTCACAGATCTTATCTCGCCTGCACATGGCTTCTAGAATGGCTTCATCAGAAGGTAAAACCATATCTAAAAAATCTGTCAAATGCAAAGAGTTTTCTTCCCAAGTAGGTAGATAGACTTCTTCCAATTCCTCTTAGACTGAGAGTGGAACCAGAATGGGATCGACAGTGGTTTGTGTGATATCTTGATAAGCTACTTCCACTACTAATAGGGGCACTTCAGGTTCATTGTGGGTAGGGAGAACCCAAGGATCAGTCCTATCAACAACTGTAGCAATGGAATTTCCCACACTAGTAGAACCTATATAATTAATAGGAGTTGGAAGATCGAATGTGCCCATCAGTGATGCATACATTCTAGCCCCTAAGCTTTGTGCAGCAGGTTTGACCTAATCAACCAATGGCACAGCGGACTCATTAGACTCCATGCGGCCTTTTAGAGTAAAATCGAGTTGGTCAATGGTAACCAACTTCCCTTCGTGTGGAAACACTACCACCCGAAAGACGACCGATGAAATAGCAAACATGGTATAAGTCCAACTTCTTTCCAAAAGCAAATTATAGTCCAAAGGTGCATCAATCACCTCTACCTCAACAGACACCACTTTCCCTGCCAGCTTAATTTCAAAAGCTGGTAGGATACCATGCAGATGAAATGACCTTCCATCGAAAGCATTAAGCAGGGTGTTTGATGGGACCAGCTCTGGGGATCCAAGAGCTTTCCAACATGACAAGGACATAACACATGTAGAAGCACCCTCATCAACAACTTCCATTCCAATTGTCTTTCCACCATGGATGACATCTATTGATAAGGCTATATGGTAAGTAGTAGGCGATTTTTGACATCAAACAAGTGAAATTTCACCATGAGACTCGATGAGTCCATATTGCCTAAGGATGCTAAGAGTGCATCTCACTGGGCGGGACAACTCTATAACACCTCTAAAGCCGACATTGCACAAGGTTTCTAGGCTAAGTCTTCAACCACAGAGTAGTTGGCTGTAGCCCTAGCATTAGGATTATGCAAGGTCTTCTTAAAGATAACTTTCGGTATCTTGGGAATAGTTTTAGTAGATTTCTCGATCGTGAGAGGGTTAGAAGTTTCACCTATAGACCTACCCTTCTCAGAGGTCTCTTTTTCGTAGTTTTTATTCCTAGTTTGTAGCAAAGTTGAAGATCGAACCATGCTGATATAATTGGGGTCAGGGGAATTTGGGGTACCCCTTGCTGCATTTGAAGCTGAAGCAGAATTATGCCCTTGGGGAAACGGATCCTTCAGGACATCCTGTTGTTGAGCTTTTAATAGCTTCTAGGATTGTTCCATAAGGGGACAAATATGGGTGAGGTTATCCTCAAGGAACAACTTACATGATAATTTCACCTTTTCATTTTCTTTCTTGCCCCCATCAGCATTGTTTGTGGGTTTCTACTTGTTTTGATTTCCCTCCTCTTTCTTTCCTCTCTTCTTTTTCCCACCGGGCTGCTGATTTCCCTTCTGAGAGGTCTGTGTAAAAACATTTGCATTTTGGGGTGATGGGGTAGCCTTTGCTACCTCCACCATAGAATGTTTAACGAACATCTGATAGAGCTGTTTGGCCAAAGATTCTATGGTGGGAGAATTAATGGGCCCAACCACACCATCGACATGGGGTCCAGGCTTAGGTTTCTCTGCATCATGTGTTGTCCTCGGTGCCTTAGGAATAATCTCATACAAGATCCCAGATTGAGAGTAAATCAATTCAAGTTGCTGGTCCCTGAGGATAGATTCTTCCTCACTCGTTACTCCTGAAGTAGATATGTACTTAGATATATAAGGCAATAGTGATTTAAGGAACCATTCTAGTAAGAACTCATGAGGAATAGTGGATTTAATAAGGCTCTTTCACCTCCTCCATTCTTAGATGTGATCCGAGATATGGGTAGCCTTGTTCTGCTGGAAGGTAGATAACAAGTCCGTTCCGAAATCATATCAGACATGAAGCTGAAAGTGGCTAAGGAATGCGTTAGCCAAGTCCCAAAAACTACTAAACGCAGCAAAAGGCAACTCAATGTACCATTTTGCTTCAGTACTCATCAATGTTTTTTGGAATAGCCTCAACCTAACTGAATCTTCATTCAGTGAGTTGGAAGAGAACCATAAATGAAAAGTGGTGGCATGAGTCCCAGGATATTCACCAACTTTTCCTTCGAATTTTGGGATGTCCGAGGGAAACTTGGTGGGTACAGGCATCCAGGAGGGATCATGCCTCACTGGGTCATTCATTAGTTTAGACAAATCTGGAAAGTTTAACATTACCAAGAAAGGAAGCTTAGGTTGAACCAGAGCACTAAAAGTACCAGTTTGGGGATTAGAGGGACTTTCCCCCAAATTCCCATATGTAAAGGTGGGGTTTCCCCCTGCCACCGGTTGCAAAGTGGATGGGTTAATTTGAAATAGATTCCATCCATAAGCCATAACATTGTTGGTATGAGGTGCAGTATAAGAGGTTCTGGCTGCCCCAGTCGAAACTGGGGTTTGAAATATAGGAGCGGGTATCCCTCCCCTAAAAGGTGAAAAGGGAGAGCTCATAAATGGAGCAGACACCGGGGTTTGGAAACCTTGACCATAAGGGTTAGTGCTTCCAAACTGCACCCCTACATAAGATAGTGGTGGGCCTACGTATGGAGTGGATGGGGGTATGTGCCCCCCATTCCAAGGAAATACTTGGGAAAAAGTCAAGGATCATGTCGGACCACTCTGGGCAGTGTGTGCAAAGGAGGTTGGAACTATAGGTACACTAGAAATCCCAGTGACCATACCACCAGAAGCACCTACTAGGCTTGAGGGAACCTGCGGTTGGACCACTCGGCTCACTAGAGTTAATGGCGTAGTAGGTATGCTTGATCTAGGGTTACTTACCGGGGGAGGTAGCACCCCTTCAGCTAGGATGGCTGAGGTGAAAATGAAAGAACTTTCTCCTGCACTAGACATTATTCTGCCCACAGGGACACCAATAACGGGTGGATCAAAAGGATGAACCTGAACGATCACAGGATCATTTAAATCAGTCAGAGGTGTATTAAAATTCCTTGCAAACTAGTCAGCCTGCAATTCTTCTATCTCAACCGTGTTCAAATTAAGATGGTTTTCCCTAAGTTTTGGTTCACCCAGAACTTCACTAACTCATATCAGTTCAAATGAATTGTCTGTGTCCAATCTCTGCCTTTGAAGGGGAGGTGGAGGTTCCAATGTGATAAGAGGAGGAAGGTTTTGCAACCTTCATGACCTTCTAATAGGTTGGTCCTCCACGATTGTAAATTTGACAATTCAAACCCTAAGGTCGGTTAAACACAGACAAACCACAGAGCAATCACTACGAAAAATCCTAAAGTCTCAACAGTCAGCAAGGGTAAAATATATGCTTTCCCAAAGAAAGCTGAAAGATAGTTGCTTGGTGTCCTTGAAGAGGTTCTTAGGCACAAGCGAAGGAATCACCCACTGCCCTCCTACACTTTCAACAAGCGTTACCTTCCAATCCCGCCCAAGGTGAACCAGAAATAGCCTTCTGTTTTACCTATGTATGAACCCTAGATGTCAAGAGACTAGAGGATACCTTAAATATACCAACAATATGGGGGGACAGTCGCAAGCCTGATTCATATGCATGGGAAGGGTAGCTGAGCTCGAAACTCTGTCTAGGATAGAATCACCAGATGTGTAAAAATCTTGGTTTACATTTTGACAAGGAATCAGAGGATTATCTCCTTAGTCCAATGCCTCCACACGGTCTCGTGCTTGACTCCTGTTTGAGAGGATCTTCCCAGATACTATCGATAAATATAAGGATTTATGTATTGATTGTCCCACTATGTCTGAATTTAAATACTTGTGGGGAGTTTACACTTCCTATCCCACAAGTCTAGCCTAGGCTAGTAGGTGTATGGCCCTAAAAAACAAAAATTACTAATAAATTTTAATTATTGCGTTCATTTTAAGGGCTATTTTTTACTCAGAAGGCAAGTGGAGTGAAAGACTATGATGTTTTTGACTCGATAAGAAATGTAAAAACAATTGGTGTATACTTTCAAAGCAAATTATCACTACTTAAAAACAATCTTCTCTTTTTTTTTTGTAAATGTAAACTGATGAAAATGCAACGAATAAAGAGAAAACTAAGACTATATTTTTTGTAATTTTTGAGATTATATTTACAAATTGAAAACAAAACTACTGTATGCAAAGCAAATGCAAAAGTTTCTAATGTTTTCTTTTCACTTTTCAAATTTCTCAAAGACTACTATGCACCTAAATGCACAATACTTGAGTATGCTTGAATAAACTAACTGTATAAAATAAGCAAAATGAATTAAAGCAGACTCATAGAACCAAAGATCAACCACCTAAGGAAGATTCAGAACCCTAGCTTGGGAAGACAAAATGAATAGAAATCACTGAACTCAAACAAAGGCAAGTGACAAACCAATACTATTCGAAAATAGAATGGAATATATAGTGTCTAGAACCCTGATCACTGATTCAGACAGCCAGCACTTAAACCTATTACCCAATAGGAAAATCCACTTCAATTTGCTAATAGACAAACAATCCAAACAATAAGAACTCAAGAGCTTTAAAACAAAGCACAAGGTATGGCTAACAAGGTCATCAAATTCACAGTGCAATGCTCATAAAGAAGGCCACTCAGCAAGAAAAAATCTATAAAAGGACGGGGACAAGTAAACCCTAACCCAAAAATTTTGTGCTTAGGCTTGTACATGACTGTGTACAAGGGAAACCCGCGTACTATATGTGACTATTCTATAGAGCAACCCACATACACCGACCTCTATACACAACTGTGTGTAAGAGTAACCCACATACGCCGACCTCTGTACGCGACTGTGTGTAAGAGCAACCCGTGTACAGTTATAAATTTTTTAAATAAAAAGATAATTTTTAAAGGTCTTCAAACACCACTTTAAGCATGAACCAATACAAGACACCACAAACTGAATCAAGGCAAAGAATAGGAACTGATCTACAGAATATAACCCATAGCAGTCTGGGATCCCCAGCGGAGTCGCCAGTTCTGTTGTTAAGGAATAAACACCCTTATAACCTAGGGTCTGGGGTTACCAACTTACTTCTAAAACTTGTAGACAATGAGCTTTAAAGTATAGAAAGGAAATAGGAAGATATGTTGGACTTAGTCGATTATCGACGGTTGATCCAAGCTTTGTCTTCTCCCACTCTGTTTCTCTCCAAAGCTTTCAGGGATGCACCTCCTTCACCTGCAAAGAGAAAATTATCCAAGTACAAACTTATACATGTATACATGAGAGGTTAGATAAACAATATATAAAATGATTAATCAAATATATTCATCAACCATGATACATGAAAGAGACTCAACACAAAGTTGGAAGAAGAATTCTCTTTAGTAACAATCAATGAATGAGATAAGTGTACAAACCAACGCCTGAAACAAGGACTCCTATACAACCAAAGGACTCTGAGTTCTGCTGCTCCAAAGACTTCTGAAGATATACCACCAGCATAAATTTGCTCTCCAAGATTCCCTCTATTAATGCCCTCCCCAAGGCCTTTATTTATACTTTGGGAAATAGAGCAGTTTCGAAGGTTGAGGAGGTTGAGACAGTTGAGATGGTTAATGATTAAGGCTCAACTAATCTGCATTAATCATGTTTTATATTTTTTAATGTCGAATGGATGTGTACGCGACTATTGATATAGGAAACCTGCATATGACACGTGAGTTGCTTTAAGGGAAATCTGCATATAGATATGTACATGGGTTGCAATGAGAATGGTCGCGTATAGTATGCGGGTTGTCAACATACAGAGCCACGTATGTACATGAGTTTCAGTGGAGATAGTCACGTACAGCAATCAACACATAGAAAATTAAAATGTCCTGCTGGTCAAAGGGTAAATGCATCTCATGTCATGCCCATCTATAGTGTTTAGGAAAACTTTAATCCTACAGTGTCCTTTTGTGTACCAACATATGGAAAGTCGGCACTCGGACGGAGAAGTGCCATTTGGGTTGATAACAAAATTGAACATAGAAGTAACACTCGAATTGGAGAAATAACAGGACTGAATATTTATTAATCTGTATGCAATAAATCCAACTTATCATTGAAATTTTGTCGAGGACAAGTGCCATTAAGGTCACTCAAATGTTGTCGAGGAAAAGTGAATGTCAACTTCAAGTACATCATATCGCATCATCATAATCATTGACATCATCATCATCAACATCAACATCAATAAGTACATCATCAACAACATCATGGTCATCATCGTCCTCATCAATAAATACAACATCAACCACATCATTGTCATCATCATTGATAGGGTCACTCATATCCCATTATAATTCATCAACAATCATCACCATTTGGATCCATGTCATGTTGTTGCAATCACTCAAATGCCATTAAGGACACTAAAATGTCGTCGACAACAACTAAATTCCATTACAACCATTTATGTGATATTAATGTCTTCACATGTCATTATGAACATCTAAGTTCCATTAGGATCAGTCAGTATCCATAAGTATTATGACATGCATCATGATCATGGACATCGACGTTGTCATCATCATCATCATCATCAATTCCATATGGTACATCAACATCATCTTGATCATCATCCTCATTATCATCCTCATCTTCAACATTAAGTACATCATTAACAAAATCATCGTCATCATTGTCATTATGGTTAGTCATATGCCATTAGTGTTCTTAATCACTCATCACCATTATGATTCATGCCATGTAATCGTTAATGTCATTTATATGTCGTTACAATAATTTCGATGATAATAGGGTCATTTAGATGTCGTTACATACATTTAGGTGCCATTAGAATCAATTAGGATCCAAAAGTTCTACCACATGCATAATCATCGTTGACATCCACACACCATCAACATCATACAATAAATCAACATCATTGTTGTCATCATATTCATCATCAATATAATTGAGATAATACTGTGCAAGGAACCCTACTACCTGACAGAAATGGATGATATAGTCTTATACTTATCAAATCATATCCATACACTCTATCATAATTATCGTAATGCATCATCGTCATGTTGTTAGGGACAATGAAATTCCATTAGGGTCTATCAAATTTTGTTGGGGACACTCAAATTCCATTATAGCAATTTAGGTGACATTAAGATAATTTATCCCTCATTATGATTAATCAATATCCAAAAATTCCATGATTACGATCATTTAGGTGCCACTATGATAAATCAAGATCCAAAAGTACCATCACATGATTCATGATCATTGACAGTAACACTGGCATTGATTGATGACGTTGAAATTAATAAATCTAACTTTATGTCAGATGTTTTCCAAACACAATTCCCAGCTCTAAACCTAGTGCAATTCCTAGTGCTATTCTGGGCGTTATATGGGATGATTTTTTGGACGATAATTAGGATGCTAATTGGAATGCTAATTGGGATGCTAATTGTGATGCTAATTGGGACTATAAATTGGGATACTAATTATTGTCCAAAATAGTGCCAACTTTTAAATTGGGACATTAATTGGGATGCTACGTGGGACAAAAATTTGGATGCTAATTGGGATGATAAATGGGATGCTAATTGGGACGCTAATGATTCGTCCAAAATAGCACCAACTTTTGAATTGGGACGATAATTGGGATGCTAATTGGGATGTTAATTGGGACGCTAATTGGGACGCTAATTGGGACACTAATTAGCATCCAAAATAACGCCAACTTTTAAAAAGGGATGCAAATAACGCTATCCTGTGGAAAAGCGTCCACTTTGTCCAAAAAATGATGAAAAATACACTAAAAGTGACAGTGGACGCAAAAAAGGAAGCTAAAAGAGACGCTAATCACATGGTTTTGTTGCAGTGATTGATGAAACAATCATGCATGCTCTATATTCATATCTTATGAACAATCATGCAACTCTATATTCATATTTTATAAAAAAATCATGCATGCTCTATATTCATATCTTTTGAATAATCATGCATGCTTTATATTCATATTTTATAAAACAATCATGCATGCTTTATAGTCATATCTTATGAATTTTGTTTATTTGCAAATAGATTAAAAGAAAATCAACATCTATGCTCACAATTCCTAATATCGCAAATTCAAATCTCTATATGACTGTAATGAAAACATTAATAAGGATATAGATCTAAAAAACATATAATAAAAATGCAAGTACTTATATTTTATTGTTTTGCATGCTCCCTCTTGATCTCTACTTCCTTCCAGATATTACTAGATTCCCTTGATCTTGATCTCTTTTCAAATTTGAGTGCATGTAGGAGGTACTGAATCTCTGCATGGAGAAACTGGATCCCGTGCAACCCGGAGCGAATGCTCTTCTTTAACGAAAAATTCTTCCAACAATAATCCTCCTATTTGGATGAGATATAAAATCTATGAGGCCCTCATTATACACAATATCTATTGAACACTGATAATATCCAAACCACATATCTTGGGGATATTCCATCAATATTTTCACTTTGAGAAAAAAACCATAACATAAATTATGATAATTTCATATTCAAATACATGATCGTATCTATAAAAAAGTTGTGAAGTTTTGAAATATTCTACAAATTAAGCTAAATCATCCCATTTGGGAAGTGGGTTTTCAACTGTTTGGCATTATTCCTCATAGATTGATCAGAACATCTCCATGAACTTTGTCTCCAGAAAAGTGACAAAAATGGTGCATATTGACTTTCTCTTTAATTCTCCCTGCATTGGATAAATACTCCTCACTCACCGAGGTTAGTTAGACATCTATATCATGCTCCTAAAGAATGCTTAACACCCTTGCATTCCATGTGTTGAATATGGAGGCACCTTCAATTCAGTCTTTCGGTTGGACGAATATCGATGCCATGGATCCAAGATCTTTGCTCAATACTTCAAGATCTACATAGGCTTTAGTTTCTTGCAAAAACTAAGATCTTTCATGCCATTGATAGGATACCATGTTAGTTGTTGAGTAAAATATGAATATACTTGAACTTTAAAACTTTAATCCATAATAACAGTGCATATAAATCTCATCAATAATCCAAAGACATAAATAAAACCATAGAACATAGGATATACCCTGGGAAAATCCTCCACTGATATGAAGGATGAAAAACCCAACAAACAATATTAGAGTATGATTGATAAGTGGCAGAGAATGATTACAACACAATATCATATTTCTTTCATTGAGAGCACCATAGAGTGGATATCAAATGGAACATTGTATCTAACTTGCCAAGTTCATAACACTTTAATAACAAGTCAAATTAGGTTTGACAACAAAATTAGAATGGTTGCATGTATCAACAACTTTTTAACACTTAGAACACTGATAGATATTAAATCATGCACCCCCCATTTGTTGATGTAATTGTAACTTCGGAATGTATTCACTTGTATTTCTTATCTATTGTAACCCGATGTTTATTTCGGGATGTACTTGTGTCATGTCATGCCCCGATGTTCCTATCGAGAGAATCTATAATGTAAACAAGTCATGTCAATTCATTGTGGGTAACCCTCCTATTGTCTAAGGGTTAAATTCCCCACAGTTCCAGGGCACTAGGGTTATTAGAATCTCCTAGTGGGGTCGACCCTAGTAGGGTTTTAGTCATTTTGGGAATTAGTATAAATAGAGAGGTGACCTCTCTATTTATCACACATCTCATCCACACTTAGTTGTAGCACATAGCTGAGGAAGATAAAGACACTGGGGCAAGAGGAAAGAGCTTACTGCTATCGGGAGATTGTCTTACTATTTTTGGGTTTCAATTTGGTGTTGATTCTATCTCTGAGGAAGTTGCAGGGTTTTCTCCATTTATGGTTTCCCCAAAGAAAAACACCGTGTTCATTATTTCTTGTGTTTGATTACTGTGCTTGTTGTTCTCTCAGTTTAAATATCCTAATGTTATGCTAGGTTAATGTTAAAATCTAACATGGTATCAGAGCTAACCTGAGAAGAAGACACTATGTAGCTGCTGGAACTAGGGATTCCTACTTTGTGGATCTCTCTCCATATATTTTCAGCAAAAGTAAGGTGGAATAACTCTCCTCCCTAGGGCGCATCTTTCTGTCGAAGCATAATTCAATTCTGAGGTTTTTTAGTTTTGGACTTGACACTGCTGCTGAAAATTAGGGCTTTTCACAGAAGAGGAATTTTTCAGTGAGCCCAAGCCTAGATTGATCTCCCCCCAAAATGGAAGTTAGGGATCAAATTCAAAGCATTTGGTTTGATAGAAATCCGAAAAAACAAAACCCTAATTTTCTCTTGAAGCAGCACTACAGGATTTCAGCTCCAAATTCAGATACGACATCTTGATCTGGTAAGATCTAAATATTTTGTATTTCCATTTGAGGTTCTCAGTTAAGATGTCTCATCATACCAAGCTTGATGAAAATCTTGAGGGAACTGATAACTTCTGAGCTTGGAAGTATGGGATCTCCCTGGTCCTAGAAGAAAATGAGTTGGACTCCTATATCCATGAGGAGGTTCCAGTTCCAGAGGGAAATGAGGCCAAGGCCTTACATAAGAAGTTGGTTATGGAAAAGAGGATCATTGCATATTCTATCAAGGATCACCTCATTCCACAGGTGTCCTCCCTCAAGACACCTAAAGCCATGTTTGATGCCCTAACCAAACTATTTGAAGGGAAGGACATCAATCGAAAGATGACTCTAAGGAACCAGTTGAAGAATGTCAAGATCCAGAATGAGGAGACCATTGAGTCATACTTCAAAAGGGTCTCCCAGATCAAAGAACAACTAGAAACTATAGATGAAGAAGTGGAGAATGCATAAATTGTGATGACAACATTGAATGGCCTCCCTAGGTCATGAGATTCTTTCATCCAAGGAATCTATGCTAGAAAGAAGTTGGTCAAGTTCAGTAGACTGTGGGAAGAATGCTCTCAAGAAGAAGCTCGGATAGCTGCCCGAGAAGAAAAGATGGGAAGTGAAGATCAAACTCTCATAGTACACTCCAAGAAAGGAAGAAGGGATAATCATCATCACCAAGGTAAGCATTCTCATCATAAAAATAAACTTTTAAGAAGGGATCCATCCAAAATCAGATGTTATACATGTGAGGAAATAAGACACTTTGCTAAAAATTGTACCAAGAATAAGAATGGATCCAATAAGAAGAAGAACTCCAAAAGAATACATCATGCTCACAACGCTGAGGATGATGATCCTCCCGGGAAGAGAGTAAGACAAGAAAGTGAAGACTCTTCAAGTGAAGATGAATATGTTCTGATCTCTGCTCTCATGGGAACTGTCACTCATTGACAGTGGGGATTCCAAGCATGTGACAAGTTTCAAGGAATCCTTTGAGAAGCTATCCGAACATAATTCACCCCATAAGGTGAAGCTTGGGGATGACTACCGATATCCCATAAAAGGTAGTGGTGAATCCTCCTACAAGCTAGACTCTGGAAAATCTATAAAAATGAAAGATGTCTTGTTTGTACCAAGACTAAATAAGAATCTTCTATCTATATCAGCATTGGATGTAAAAGGCATGAGGGTTGCATTTGTAGATGGCCAAGTCCTCATGTGGCCAACAGGAAAGACTATTGATGATGCAATAGTGATTGGAGAACAAGAAGGAGGCTTATACAAGCTAAAGGGCCATCTAGAACAAGCTATGGTCCATGACACAGTAGAGCCAAATGAAATTTGGCACAGAAGGCTTGCACATGTGCACTACAGAGCACTACCACTAGCAAGAAAAGCTGTTGAAGGTCTTCCAGAAATTCAAGCAAAACATGTAGGGGTCTGCAAAGGATGTGCGAAAGGAAAGAATACAAAGAAGGCATTTCCAAGTAGCGAGAGCAAGGAAAAATGAATCTTGGAAATCATCCACTTCGATGTATGTAGACCAATGTCATCAAGTTCACTAAGCGGGTATGTATACTATCTCTCTTTCATTGATGATTTTTCTAGGAAGACATGGATTTACTTCATGAAGAACAAAGATGAGGTTTTCAGCAAGTTCAAGGAATTCAAAGCCTTGATCGAGAACCACACAGAAAAGAAGATCAAGACCTTTCGATCAGATAATGGCGGAGAATTCACATCAAATGAATTCAAAGACTTATGCAAAGAATAAGGGATTAAGAGGGAGTTTTCCACTCCTTACAATCCACAACAGAATGGGGTTGTAGAACAGAAGAATAGAACCATCATGGAAGCTGTAAGAGCAATGCTTCATGACCAAGATATGCCTATGCATCTATGGGTAGAAAAAACCAGAACATAGGTGAATTTACATAACCATACTCCACACAGAGTAATCGAGAACAAGACTCCTGAAGAAGCCTTCTTCGGAAAGAAACCAGAAGTCAGCCATCTCAGAATATTCGGCTTTCTAGTGTACATACACATACCAAAAGAAAAGAGAACAAAACTAGATCCTTCAGGAAAGAAGGGTATATTTGTGGGATACTCTGAAAGCTCGAAGGCTTATAGAATATACTTCCCAGGATTCAAGAAGATTGACATCAGCAAGGATGTAACATTTGATGAAGACACAGCTTACAACAAATCCAGAAAGAGACCTGCTAAAGATATTGAAATAGCAGAAGCACCCAGAATTCATGATATAACCATGAATGAAGAAATTCAAGAAGAAGATCGAGAATTTGAAGAACCACAAATACCTGTAGATCCACCTTAGGAGAAGAATCCTCACAAAAGGAAACCTGCTTGGGTACGAGATATTATCCAAGGTGCGGAAAGATATGGGGATCCAGAAGAGAATCACAGAGAAAGAAAGAGAACTAGATCTTGTTCCAGATATGTAGCTTTACTATGTGATGTTATCAATAAAGAACCTTCCAACTATGAAGAAGCGACAGAACGAAAAGAATGGAAGGATGCTATGATCAAAGAGTATCAATCGATCATGAAGAATGATGTTTGGGATGTTGTCCCAAGGCCAGAAAGGAAGTCAGTTGTAACTTCCAAATGGATCTACAAGATCAAGCATGTTGCAGACGGTAGCATTGAAAAATATAAGGCAAGATTTGTGGCTCGTGGCTTCTCATAGAAGGAAGGAATAGATTATAAAGAAACCTTTGCTCCTGTGTCCAGATACACTTCCATCAGAACAGTACTTGCTTTGGTTGCAGTAATGAAATGGAAGATACACCAGATGGATGTCAAGACTGCTTTCTTGAATGGTGTAGTAGAAGAGGAAGTGTATGTAGAACAACCACTCAGTTTTGAGACACATGACAGGGAGTCTCATGTGTGCATATTGAAGAAAGCCCTGTACGGTTTGAAATAGGAACCTAGGACATGGTATGACATAATTGATAGCTTTCTATCCAATTTGGGCTTTACCAATAGTAAAGTAGATTCCAACCTTTACTACAAGGTTGAAGATGGAAACCTAGTGATGCTTCTACTATATGTAGATGATCTGTTTGTAACAGGTATGGATGGGTTGATTGTTGATACGAAGAGAAAGCTTGTTGCTGAGTTCGAAATGAAGGACTTGGGTATGATGTATTATTTTCTAGGTATGGAGGTATGGTAGAATGAAGATGGAATCTCTCTCGAACAAGGGAAGTATGCAGTAGAGATCCTGAAGAGGTTTGGGATGATGGACTGCAAGGCTATGGCCACACCTATGGCATCGAACCTGAAGCTATTGAGAGATGCTTCATCAAAGACGGTTGATTCCATGATGTATCATCAGATGATTGGGTCCTTTATGTATCTAACAAACACAAGACCAGACATTTGCTTTGCTGTGAACACCTTGAGCCAGTTCTTGACAGATCCAAGACATGTTCACTTGATTGCTGCAAAACATATTCTGAGGTACCTAAGAGGTACAATTGATTATGGGCTCAAGTACGAGGCAAATCAGAAGATTAACCTGGAGGGTTATGTTGATTTAGACTGGGAAGGTATTGCCATCGATAGGAAAAGCACTTCAGGTTGTTGCTTTAGTATGGGATCAGGTGTGATCTCTTGGTTTAAGAGGAAGCAATCTTGTGTGGCACTGAGTACAGCTGAAGCAGAGTATGTCGCAGCTTGTTTAGCTAGTTGTGAGGCAGTATGGCTGTGGAAGCTACTATCTGATTTATTTGACCTCCAAATGGATGCTACTCGTATACATTGTGACAACTAGAGTTGCATAAAGTTGTCAGAGAATCTAGTGTTTCATGACAAGTCGAAGCATATAGAGATCAAGTATCACTATATCAGGGATATGGTGTAGAAAGGAGTAGTGAAGCTCCAGTATGTTGCGACGGAGGAATGGATAAATGATGTGTTGATGAATCCATTGGATAGGGTGAAGTTTGAGTACTTCAGGGAGAAGCTTGGTGTTCTCTAGATCGAGGTTTCCTCCAAGGGAAAGTGATGAGACCCATAGCCATTCTGACATGGTGAGAGGATTGGTTCCTTCCATGGTCAGATGTAAGGGCCAAGCCATTCTATCATGGTGAGAGGATTGGTTGCTTCCATGTCATATGTGAGTGTTGGCCATTCTGTTGAGTAGGATATATGTAAGGGCAACTGCCATTCTCCTGGAGAACGGAGGCACCTGGTTAGTTACCAGGTAGCTCAGTCTGGGACTGGGGGCCATCTTGATATGACTCTAGGATTGGTTCCTACAGGATCAGATGTGGGTGCACACATTTTCTAACATGCATGTTGGATTGGTTCCTCGCATGTGTTGGATATAAGTGCAGAGCCTTTCTTCGATCATTGGTTGATTAGATATAAGTGTTGAGCCTTTCTTCGATCATTTGTTGAACAGATATAAGTGCTGGGCCTTTCTCCGATCATTGGTTGATTAGATATAAGTGCAATTGCCTTTATTTGATCATTGGTTGATAAAATGTAAGTGCAAAGCCTTTTGTCATGGAGGATTGGTTCCTCGCATGGCCAATTGTAAGTGCTGGGTCATTTCGATCATTGGTTGAATGGATGTGAGTGCTGGGCCTTTTTGATGTGATTATAGGATTGGTTCCTATATGATAAAATGTGAGTGCTGGGCATGCCTTTCTGATGAGTAGGTCAGATGTAAGTGCTAGGTGGGCCATTCTGACTTAATTGTCAGATATAAGCACTGAATAAGACCTACATGGTGGCTAGGCCTACATCCAACATGAAATAAGGATGGCTCTGTAGAAATTCTTGTGATGAGAAGAATCATGAGATAGAAGCCATGAAGATTCAGTATTGATGATCCACCAGAGATGATCCATATTGAGTGATGATCCAAATCTAGAGATGATGCTCCATAGATGATCTAGATCGAGTGATGATCTAGATCTAGAGATGATCCATATCTAATGATGATGATCCAGATCGAGTGATGATCCAAATTCGAAGATGAAGATGACTTGAAGACGAAGAAGACTTGAAGATGAAGATGAATTGAAGATGAAGAAGACTTGAAGACGAAGATGACTTGAAGATATAGATGATGAGATGATTCAAAGAAGAAGACCGGTGATGAAAATTGTGTCGAGAGAATACCTTCCTAGTTAAGAGGGAGTGTTGATGTAATTCTAACTTCAGAATGTATTCACTTGTATTTATTATCTATTGTAACCCAATGTTTATTATGGGATGTACTTGTGTCATGTCATGCCCCGATGTTCCTATCAGGAGAATCTATAATGTAAACAAGTCATGTCAAGTCATTGTGGGTAACCCCCCTATTGTCTAAGGGTTAAAGTCCCCACAATTCCGGGGCACTAGGGTTATTAGACTTTCCTAGTGAGGTCAGCCCTAGTAGGGTTTTAGTCATGTCAAGAATTAGTATAAATAGAGAGGTGAACTCTCTATTTATCACACATCTCATCCACACTCAGTTGTAGTGCATAGCTGAGGAAGAGAAAGACACTGGGGCAAGAGGAAAGAGCTTACTGCTATTGGGAGATTGTCTTACTATTTTTGGGTTTCAATTTGGTGCTGATTCTATCTCTGAGGAAGTGGCAAGGTTTTCTCCATTTATGGTTTCCCCGAGGAAAAACACTGTGTTCATTGTTTCTTGTGTTTGATTGTTGTGCTTGTTGTTCTCTCAGTTTAAATATCCTAATGTTATGCTAGCTTAATGTTAAAATATAACACCATTGATTTGGTACTAAGATGACAATCCATAATTATCTACCACTAGAAGATATGTGCCTTCCATTAATTAACTAACTCTAATTGAGTTGTTAACTGAGTGTACTGAGATGAACTGAATGGAACTGCATGTAATTGAATGGAACTGAAATGAACTGAATGGAGCTTCATGAAACTAAATGTAACTAAACAAAACTGAATGTAATTAAACATAACTGAATAGAACTAGTGCTTCTCCATCAACAATTATTTCCAACAACCACTTGCATAAATTAAGGAGTTTATTCCTTAATTAACTGAACTTTGTTTACCATACCTAATAATCAATTGATATCTTATCAATTCGAGTTCACTTGATGGAAACATGGTAAATTCAAATTATCTCTCCATCTATGTGCTTATATTAAATATCTCTACATGGTCTATATGTGTTTTCATTAATTAATCATCTATATCATATCATACTCATAAGATTGTTTTCGAAGCTATAATCATATTTATCACCCCAGATCATATATTCACATGCTAAAGTAAATCACTCTAGGGGTAGCTAATCCCTAAAGGAGACTTGTATCACTTGTTGACCATGACTAGCCATAAATCACATAGTATATCTACTTTACAATAAATTACACCACCTCACAACATGAGGATATTTCTATAACTTGACATTACTCACAAGTCTACTGTCTTGATATTACTCACAAGACATTACTTGATATTACACACAAGTTTAAAGACTTGATATTATTCACAAGTATACTACCTTGATATTACTCACAAGACTCAGCTTGATATTACTCACAAGATTACTGACTTGATATTACTCACAACTCTACTGTTTTGATATTACTCACAATATTTACAACATCACCACCTCAATCATATGAGGATATTTGTAGGACTTGATATTACTCACAAGACTTGAGAATGACTCCTGATACTGTAATATCAACATAGAAAATATCCAAAAATGTGTAAGATAAGTCCAATGATGAATAAGGTCATGGATAACCAACCAATGTAAAGTATTCAAGACTTGAAACCATTATATATAAGTGACACTAGATAGGAAGCCAATAAGGAATCAACTAGTGAACTTGGGGTTTGTATAGTATTAGGAGTATTCAAAGGTATGGTAGATGGTATGGATGATTTCATAAAATGCATATCAGACTTCAAGTATGCTTATAAATAATAATTATAATCATTTGAATATATTGAGTAATAGTTTCTTAAAGACAAGTCAAGATCTAGTGAAAAATCACAAGTATTGGGAGATGAATCTAGTAGATTGATAGATGGATTTTCTAAGAAATACACTGATATTTATGATTCTGATATATTAGAAGGTGAATCTATATCAAACATATGAAGAAAGGATTTAACTCTGGCACTCAAATAATAGTTTATATTACCTTGGAATTGCGCACTATGACAATGTTCTAAGGATTCATCAGGCTTCTCTAGCTCATCTGGAACTTCAATGTTATGATTCTCAAGAAGTAGAGACATGATGTCCATATTATTATTGAAACATTTCTTCTCAGAATGAAATGCCTTATTCCAATAATAACAATTGGATGTGCTCCCTTTCTTCTTGACTTTCTTCATTGAACCTTCATCACTAGACTTTGAACTTTCATATTCATTATATGACTTTGGCTTCTTCTCTTTAAATATTTGCTTCTCTTTTGAATTTTCATTCTTACTTCCTTGAAATATAAGAGCATGTTAATTGCCCTTTTAGGATCTAAGAGAACCCATTTGGATCAATTTATCTTTCTCCTTTGTCAGTGAATCAAAGAATGTACTCAAAGAAGACATTTTCCAATTTGAAATAACAAGCCTAGTAGCATGGAAAGTAGACACAAAAATTGAGTATTCATCAATAAATTTGATAGGACAGAAACAATAAATTGATATTTTTTATTCTCAATCCCACATTTCTTGAGAAATATAAAGAGTGACTTGAATTTGGTCAAGAATCCCTCAATAGAATCAAAATTGCTCAGACTGATCCAACCAACAATAGGTAGGTTGTCAAGCTTCGACAAAGTCTAGCACTTCGACTACTTCGACTACTCTGAATGCTTCGACAGGTTTTCCTCAATAGGTCCATCTTGACATGTTCTCTTTGACAAGTTCTCCTTGACATACAACATACCAACATGCCTTGTTAATATCTACGATTGTCGAACATCGACTGAATGCCTCTGTCTTCCAGTCATCTGCAACGACTGAAATTATGAACCATTATAAATTATTTTGTAACTGAACATAATAGGTAGTCACCCAAGAATCTCAACATCCCATGTAATAATGTACACTAACATAATATACAACATTCTGATTCCTCCATCTTTCATGGAGAAGAAGTAATAAATTGGTTTGAATTCTTGCATATTGTCTATGTGCATACTTCTTGTCAACCTAGTGTATTTCCTACTTTGCTTGTTATTATTATATGCTTCTGTCATAATAGTACTTGACTCATTCAATCATATGTTGTTCCTAGCGTGCACCTGGGCATAGCTTAGATCATTGGTATTAGAGCAAGATCTTCTTCAGAGCTTAAGTTACATAAGCATTTCCATCAAACTTATTTAACTTATTCCTGTTCAAACACACTCGCAAACTCAACAACACAAGTAGACACTTCCTTCGAATTCAAAAAAGATGGCCAAAGAAGTAGACAATAGAAATGCAACTGACGAGACATAACAACTCATTGAAAAAGCACGGGATATCCAGCAGACCAAAATGTTTGCCTAGTTCAGAGAGATTATCATGAGAGTCACTTCAAACTCTAGGAATCCTCAACATGACCTCACTCTGATCAAATCAGCCCCTTCAAAGTGAAAATGAATCAGGACATACCCAGCCTTGAAGGAAAGATTGACATAGAATCAGTTGACAATTGAGTACAACAACTGGAATCTTACTATGTAGTGAATCAACTCTCTGGAGTGGAAAATATCACCATTGCATCCTTAAAAATGTCAACCTCTGTACACTGCCGGTGGGAGAATCTATTGACAAATATGGAAAAATAAGGCGACCCCATAGACACATGGGTAAAATTTGTTGAATATGTCCGAAAAAAATTCTACCCACCCAAGTATCTTGAATAACAGTATAAGAAGTGGCAACAACTAAGTAAATGGAAAGACTAGTATGTATAGAGTTACACCAACAAGTTCTATCGACTCATGGATAGAATTGGCATCCAAGAGAAAGAGAAATTTCTTTTCTTGAAGTATGTCAATTGTTTATCCCTGTACATTTAGCAAGAGATAGAGTTTCTAACTGTCAGTACACTTGCGTATGCATTCCATTACGCCAACAATCTTGAATCTAAATAGAAAGGAAAAGCATGTTTCATGAACAAGAAAATAGGTCGAACATCCGACATGAAGTCACCAACCAACTTCGACAAGTTCAAGAACCCTTCTCATCTAACTCCACCAAAGCGTGATTTTCAAAAGAAGAACGTTTAGAAAGACAAGAGGGATCACAACAAAGAAGCTCCTACCAAGAAATGGTGTGATTATCACAGTTCATCATGGCATGAGAGGTCAGAATGTAAAGCTCATAAGACATTTTTGGAAAAATTGTTGACATCCGACTTGTTCGATAGAACGCTAGTAGAATCTGATCCAGATGCATCAAGCCTCTTGGATTCAAACTTGATCACTCTAATAGCCTGAATATCATCAATGAGGAGGAAAGAGAGCATCTGTTCCATACATAGATATGGGTTCAAAAAAATCCTTTACATCTGATTGTGGATAATGGTAACCAAAAGAGCTTTGTTTAGGAAGACCTTGTGAAGAAACTAGGCATTTTCACCACCCCACATCCTCATCTTTACAATATCGGTTGGATGAAGGATGGGAAGGAACTAAGGATCACACGCAAATGCCGAATCACCTACTTAATTAATCCTTTTGAAGATGAAGTACTATGTGATGTGGCACTAATTTTCATAGCCAATGCCCCGTTTGGAAAACCTTACCTATGGAATCAACATGGTACATATCAGTCATAGCCTCAGAAGGTGATTGTAAAAATTCAGAATCAATGGTATGGCATACCAGAGCGACAACACACAACAACGTTTGCTATGATATCTTCCAAACAAACAAATAAGCTTATCAATCATGCTCAAAAATTTGCATTAATCATGATAAATCTTCAACATTCCAGGAAGACTATAGCAACAAGTCGACTCACCAACCAACGTAACTCCTGACAACAAGAACAGATCGATTGCATTCTTGAAGAATACCAGAACATATTTCAAGCACCAAATGGAGTACCTCTGCATTGTCAGGTAAAATAATCCATTGAACTTGTTCCTGGTTCTTCATTACCTAACGCATCTGTTTACAGAAGATCCATTCTAAAAAATGAAGATATTCATAGGAAAATCTAGGATTTGATTGACAAGGGTCATATCTGCCCAGATCCTCTCCTTGTGAAAGTCCAGTTTTCTTAGTTCCAAATAAATATGGGACTTGGCACATGTGCATCGAATACCGGGCCTTCAACAAAATTTTAGTGAAGAACATATACCCTCTTCCATGAATTGATGAACTCATCGATAGTCTGAAAGGTGCTAAGTTCTTTACAAAACTTGACCTCAAGTTGGGATACCACGATATTCCAATTGAGTCCACCAATATATGGAAGACGAATTTCAAGACCAAGGAAGGATTGTTTGAATGGTTAGTCATGCCTTTCGATTTAACCAATGCACCTACAACCTTAATGAGATATATGGATGACCTTCTAAAATCTTTCACCAGTAAGTGTGTCATTGTCTATCTCAACGATATCCTGATTTTCAGTCAATCATGGGAAGAACATGTCAAACAACTTCAACAAGTATTCAAAACTCTCCAACAACATCGACTATATCTGAACATGGACAAATGCTCATTTGCGATGAACAACATCAAATATTTGGGGTATGTAATTGACTCTGCAGGCATTCATGTTGACCCAAAAAAAGTATAGATCCTCAAATATTGTCCCATTCCTCAAAAAAATCATGAACTAAGAAGTTTACATGGTTTAGAGAATTTCTATCGACGATTCATACCTGGCTTCAGCCACATCACATGGAATTTGAATCAGTTGAAGAAAGGAAATGGGAAAATTGTCTTCAAATGGACACTAACACAACAACAAGCTTTTGAACAACTCAAAAACAAGCCTTGTACTGCAACGGTACTTGTGTTACCTATTATATTTTTAACATTAAGCTAGCATAACATTAGGATCTTTAACTGAGAAAACAACAAGCACAACAATCAAACACAAGAGACAATGAACATAATGTTTTTCCTCGGGGAAACCATAAATGGAGAAAACCCCGCAACTTCCTCAGAGATAGAATCAACACCAAAAGTAAAACCCCAAAATAGTAAGATTATCTCTCGACAACAGTAACCTCTTTCTTCCTTGCCCTAGTGTCTTTCTCTTCCTTAGCTATGCGCTCCAACTGAGTGTGTATGAGTGTCTAATAAATAGAGAGGCTATCTCTCTATTTATACTAATTTCAGACTTGACTAAACCCTACTAGGGCTGACCTCTCTAGGAGAGTCTAATAACCCTACTGCCCTGGAACTACGGGGACTTTAACCCTTAGACAATAGGATGGTTACCCACCTTGACTTGACATGACTTGTTTACATTATAGAAACTCTCGATAGGAACATCGGGGCATGACATGACTCAAGTAAATTACAAATACATCTTGGAATAAACATCGGGTTACAATACATAAGAAATACAAGTGAATACATTTCGAAGTTACAATTACATCAACACTCCCTCTTAACTAGAAAGGTATTCTCTCGACACAATTTAACAGCACAAGTATTCTTCTCTATATCATCTGGGTCATCGTCAAGCTATCGTCATCTTCATCTTCAAGTCATCTTCATCTTCAAGTCCTCTTCATCTTCAAGTCATCTTTCATTATCGGATCTAGATCATCACTGGATCTGGATCATCATCATTGGATTTGGATCATCACTGGACATCATCACTGGATATGGATCATCACTAGATTTGATCATCACTAGACATCATCACTGGATCTAGATCATCACTGGATCTAGATCATCACTGGATCTGGATCATCACTAGATCTGGATCATCACTGCTGAGGCATCATCACTGGATCTAGATCCTCACTCGATCTGGATCAGTACCACAGGTGCTATCTCATGATTCTTCTCATCACAGGAAGTTCTACAGAGCCATCCCTCTTTCATGCTGGTTGTAGGCCTAGCCTCCATGTAGGTCTTTCTCAGCACTTATATCTAACCCTAAGTTAGAATGGCCCATCCAGCACTTACATCTAACCTTGAATCGTTAGAAAGGCACGCCAGCACTCACATTTGACCATGAGAGGAGCTTAATCCCCTCACCATGTTAGAATGGCCTAGCCCTTACATCTAACCATGGAAGGAACCTCATCCTCTCCCATGTCAGAATGGTCCAGCCCTTACATTTGACCTACTCATCAGAATGGACTAGCACTTATATCTAACCTACTTGTTAGAATGGCCCAACACTTATATCTAACCTACTCGTTAGAATGGCCCAACACTTATATCTGACCTACTCATCAGAATGGCGTGCACTCACATCTGATCTTGTAGGAACCAATCCTGCAGTTGCATCATAATGGCCCCCAGTCCCAGACTGAGCTACCTCGTAACTGACCAGGTGCCTCCATTCTCCCAGAGAATGGCATCAACCCTTATATCTGATCAAGTGGGAACCAATCCTTCAATCACATCAGAATGGCCATGCGCTCACATCTGATCATGTAAGACTACATCTTACAGTCATTTCAGAAATGCCCTCGGTCCTAGACCAAGTATTCCTGGTAAATCACAAAGCACCTCCATTCCAAGAATGGCAACAACCCTTACATCTGATCATGTAGGAACTAGTCCTATAGTCATATCAGAATGGCTCAACACTCATATCTGACATGGAAGGAACCAATCCTCTCACCATGACAGAATGGCTCAGCCCTTACATCTGACCATGGAAGGAACTTAATCCTCTCACCATGTCAGAATGGATCTGGGTCTCATCATTTCCCCTTGGAGGAAACCTCAATCTAGAGAACACCAAGCTTCTCCCTGAAGTACTTGAACATCACCCTAGCCAATGGCTTTGTCAACACATCATCCATCTGTTCCTCCGTCACAACATACTGGAGCTTCACTTCTCCTCTTTGCACCATATCCATGATATAGTGATACTTGATATCAATATGATTCGACTTGTCATGGAATACTGGATTCTCTAACAACTTCACATAACTCTGGTTGTCACAATATATACAAGTAGCATCCAATTGTAGATCAAATAAATCAGAAAGTATCTTCCTCAACCATACTGCCTCACAACTAGCTGAATAATCTGTGACATACTCTGCTTCAGCTGTACTCAGTGCCACACAGGATTGCTTCCTTCTAAACCAAGAGATAACACCTGATCCCATAATGAAGCAACACCCTGAAGTGCTCTTCTTATCGATGACATTGCCTGCCCAATCTGAATCAACATAACCCTCCAGGTTAATCTTTTGACTCGCCTCATACTTGAGCCCATAATCAATTGTACCCCTCAGGTACCTCAGAATATGCTTTGTAGCAATCAAGTGAACATGTCTTAGATTTGTCAAGAACTGGCTCAAGATGTTCACAGCAAAGCAAATGTCTGGTCTTGTGTTTTTCAGGTACATCAAGGACCCAATCATCTGACGATACATCGTAGCATCAACCATCTGTGATGAAGCATCACTCAATAGCTTCAGGTTTGATGCCATAGGTGGTCATGGCCTTGTAGTCCATCATCCCAAATCTCTTCAGGATATCTACTGCATACTTCCCTTGTCCAAGGGAGTTTCCATCTGCATTTTGCCACACCTCCATGCCTAGAAAATAATGCATCATACCCAAGTTATTCAATTCAAACTCGGCAGCAAGATTTCTCTTCATATCAATAATCAACCCATCCATACCTATTAAAAACAGATCATCTACATACAGTAGTAGCATCACTGGGTTGCCATATTCAACCTTGTAGTAAAGGTTGGAATCTGCTTTACTCTTGGTAAAGCCCTAACTGGATAGAAAGTTGTCAATTCTGCCGTACCATGTCCTAGGTGCCTATTTCAAATTGTACAGGGCTTTCTTCAATCTGCACACATGAGACTCCCTGTCATGTGTATCAAAACCAAGTGGCTGTTCTACATACACTTTCTCTTCCACTACACCATTCAAGAAAGCAGTCTTGACATCCATTTGGTGTATCTTCCATTTCATTACTGCAGCCAGAGCAAGTATTGATCTGATGGAAGTGTATCTAGCTACAGGTGCAAAGGTTTCTTCATAATCTATTCCTTCTTTTTGGGTGAAACCACGAGCCACGAATCTTGCCTTATATTTCTCTATGCTACCATCTGCAGCATGCTTGATCTTGTAAATCCATTTGGAAGTTACAACTGACTTCCCTTCTAGTCTTGGGACAACATCCCAAACATCATTCTTCATGATCGATTGATACTCTTCAATCATAGCATCCTTCCATTATTTTCATTCTGCCACTTCTTCATAGTTGGAAGGTTCTTTATCGATGAAATCACATAATAATGCTACATATCCGGAGCAGGATCTGGTCCTCTTTCTTTCTCTGTGATTCTCTTCTGGAGCCCCATATCTTTCCACACCTTGGATAGCTTCTCGTACCCAAGTAGGTTTCCTCTTATGAGGATTATTTTCCTGAGGTGGATCTACAAGTCTTTGTGGTTCTTCAAATTCTCGATCTTCCTCTTGAGTTTCTTCATTCATGGTTGTGTCATGAATTCTGGGTGCTTCTGCTTCTTCAGGTTCTTCAGTAGGTTTCTTTCTGGATTTTTTGTAAGCTGTATCTTCATCAAATATCACATCCCTACTGATGTCAATCTTCTTGAATCCTGGGAAATATATTCTGTAAGCCTTCGAGCTTTCAGACTATCCCACAAATATACCCTTCTTTCCTGAAGGATCTAGTTTTGTTCTCTTCTCTTTTGGAATGTGTATGTACACATGACAACCAAATATTCTAAGATGGATGACTTCTAGTTTTTTTCCAGAGAATACTTCTTCAGGAGTCTTGTTCTCAAGTACTCCGTGTAGAGTATGGTTCTGTACATACACCATTTTTCTGGCAGCTTCTGCCAAAAGATGCATAGGAAGATCTTGATTATGAAGCATAGCTCTTGCAGCTTCCATGATAGTTTTGTTCTTCCATTCTACAATCCCATTCTGCTATGGATTATAAGGAGTGGAAAACTCCCTCTTAATCCCTGAGTCTTTGCATAACTCTTTGAATTCATTCGATGTGAATTCTCCACAATTATCTAATTGAAAGGTCTTAATCGTCTTTTCAGTGTGATTCTCAATCAAGGCTTTGAATTTATTGAACTTGATGAATACTTCATATTTGTTCTTCATGAAGTAAATCCATGTCTTCCTATAAAAATCATCAATAAAATAAACATAATATACATACCCACTTAGAGAACTTGATGACATTGGACTGCATACATCGGAGTGGATGATTTCCAAGATTCCGTTTTCCTTGCTCTCACTACTTGGAAATGTCTTCTTTGTATTCTTTCCTTTCGCACATCATTTGCAGACCTAGTCATTTTTTGTTTGAATTTCTGGAAGACCTTCAACAACTCTACTTGTAAGTGGTAGTGCTCTGTAATGCACGTGTGCAAGCCTTCTATGCCAAAGCTCATTTGGCTCTACTGTGTCATGGACCAAGGCTTGTTCTGGATGGCCCTTCAATTTGTATAATCCTCCTTCTTATTCTCCAATCACTATTGCATCATCAATAGTCTTTCCTCTTGACCACATGAGGACTTGGCCATCTACAAATGCAACCCTCATCCCTTTTGCATCCAGTGCCGATATGGATAGAATATTCTTCTTTAGTCCCGGTACAAACAAGAAATCCTTCATCTTCATAGAATTTCCGGAGTCTAGATTATAGAAGGATTCACCACTACCTTTTATGGGATATTGGTAGTCATCCCCAAGTTTCACCTTATGGGGTGAATTATGTTCGAATAGTTTCTCAAAGGATTCCTTGAAACCTGTCATGTGTTTGGAAGCCCCACTGTTAATAAGCCAATCTTTTCTTCCATGAGTGACAGTTCCCATGAGAGCAGAGATTAGAACATATTCATCTTCACTTGAAGAGTATTCACTTTCATATTTGGTCTTCTTTGTGGAAGGTTCATCATCCTCTGCAACATGAGCATGATGTCCTCTCTTGTTGTTTTTCTTCTTGTTAGAGTTCCTTTTTCTTTTAGGACAATCTCTTGCAAAGTTTCATATTTCATCACAAGTATAACATCTGAGTTGAGATTTCTTGTGAGAAGAGTGCTTACCTTTAGAATGATGATGATGATGGTCCCTTTTGGGTTTCTTAGATTGAACTGTGAGAGCTTGATCTTCACTTCCCATCTTCTCTTCTCGAGCTGCTATCCGAGCTTCTTCTTGTCAACATTCTTCCCAAAGTCTGCTGAACTTGACTAACTTATTTCTCGCATAGATACCTCGAATGAAAGAGTCCCATGTCCTAGGGAGACCATTCAAGGTGGTCATTACAATATCTTCATTTTCCACTTCTTCATCTACTGCTTCCATTTGTTCCTTGATATGAGAAACTCTAGTGAAGTAATACTGGATGGTCTCTGCATTTTGAATCTTCACATTCTTCATTTGGTTTCTCACAGTCATCTTTCAGTTTATGTTCTTCCCTTCAAACAATTTTGTTAGCGCATTAAACATAGCTTTAGGTGTCTTCAGGGAGGACACTTGTGGTATGAGGTGATCCTTGATTGAATCAACAATAATCCTCTTTGCCATAACCAACTTCTTCTTTTGTAAGGCCTCAGCCTCATCTCCCTCTGGAACTGGAACCTCCTTATTGATATAGGAGTCCAACTCATTTTCTTCCAGAACCAAGGAGATCCCATACTTCCAGGCTCAGAAGTTATCAGCTCCCTCAAGATTTTCATCAAGCTCGTTATGATGAGACATCTTTAACTGAGAACCCCAAATGGAAATACAAAATATTTAGATCTTACCAAGTCAAGATGTTGGATATGGATTTGGAGCTGAAATCCTGCAGTGCTGGTTTAGGAGCAGATTAGGATTTTGCTTTTTCAAATTTTTATCCAACCAAATTCTTTGATTTTGATCCTTAACTTCAATTTTGGGGAGGAGATCAATCCATGCCTGGGCTCACTAAAAAATTCCTCTTCTGTGAAAAGCCCTAATTTTTGGCTGTAGTGTCAGGTCCAAAACTGAAAAACCTCAGAATTGGATTCTGTTTCGACAGAAATATGTGCCCTAGGGAGGAGAGTTATTCCACCCTAATTTTGATGAAAATATGTGGAGAGAGATCCACAAAATAGGAAGCCCTAGTTCCCGTAGCTGCACAGTGTCTTCTTCTCAGGTTAGCTCTGATTCCATGTTAGATTTTTAATATAAGCTAGCATAACATTAGGATCTTTAACTAAGAGAAAAATAAGCACAATAATAAAACACAAGAGACAATGAACACAATTTTTTTCCTCGGGGAAACCATAAATGGAGAAAACCCTGCAACTTCCTCAGAGATAGAATCAGCACCAAAAGTAAAACCCCAAAACAGTAAGATGATCTCCCAACAACAGTAACCTCTTTCTTCCTTTCCCTAGTGTCTTTCTCTTCCTTAGCTTTGCACTACAACTGAGTGTGGATGAGTGTGTGATAAATAGAGAGGCTATTTCTCTATTTATACTAATTCCTGACTTGAATAAACCCTACTAGGGCCAACCTCTCTAGGAGAGTCTAATAACCCTAGTGCCTTGAAACTGCGGGGAATTTAATCCTTAGACAATAGGAGGGTTACCCACCTTGACTTGACATGACTTGTTTACATTATAGAAACTCATGATAGGAACATCAGGGCATGACATGACTTAAGTACATTACAAATACATCCTGGAATAAACATCGGGTTACAATACATAAGAAATACAAGTGAATACATTCCGAAGTTATAATTACATCAACATTACCTGATTTGCATCAGCCCTTTGATATTGAGATGAATGCATCAGACTATGCCCTCGACGTGATGATCACTCAGTTAGGTAGCCTAGTCACATTTCATTCCAAGACTTTCAGTGACACTGTTAGAAGGTACTCAACATATGAGAAAGACATCTATGCCATTGTGCAAGCTCTTAATTAATGGAGACACTACATTCTTGGCAAGGAAATAGTCATCCTCACTAACCATAAACCTTTGCAATTCGCTCCATCCCAGTCGAATCTACAAAAAACTCAACAAATCAAGTGGATTAATTACTTGTAAAAATTTCAGTTGGTAATTAAGTATTGAAAAGGTAGATTCAATGCCACAGCCGATTGTCTCAGCAGACCACCCATTACTCTACTATCTATAGTGATGAGTATGCATGGTTATGACACCACTACTTGGCCATAATTGTATTTGGTAGACTACGATTTCTCTAAAATTTATCAAAAAATTAAGACCGACACGTTGTCTACTACCGACTACTTCCTAAAGGACACCTTGCTATACAAGCTTGGAAAGCTTTGCATACCAACCAGTGAGCATCGACAGAAGCTCATTTGGGATGCACACTACAACAAGAATACACGACATTTTTTAGTTGAAAAAACACTTGTTATCCTCCAAAAGTATTTCTACTGGACTTCACTTAAATATGGTGTCAATAAGTACATTTGATCATGCGTGGATTGTGCCATTGCTAAAACGTCAAATCGATGAAAAGGACTGTACACACCCCTTCCAGTTCATAGTCGAACATGGGAACTATTTCTATGGAATAATTGATGGGATATCCTACTACCAAACATCAGCATGATGCGATATTAGTAGCAATCGACATATTTTCCAAGATGGCTATACTCATACCATGCAAGAAGACTACGACAACACAACAGACTGCTCAACTCTTCTTTGAACATGTGTGGAAACATTATGGCCTCCCGACGACTATTATTTCTGACATAGATTCTATATGTTTTAGTTTTGGCAAACTCTCTAGAAACAGCTCGAAACGAGACTTTATTTGTCGACAACCTTCCATCCACAGACAGATGGACATACGGGAATTGTAAATCTCTTAGTCGTACAACTGCTTCACATGTACAACCACAAGAATCGTTGAACAACGGATGAAAACCTTCCATACATACATCAAAACTACAATTGTGCTCAATAAAACTCTATGGGAAAGAGTCCATTTGAGATATGTTATGGATTTCAATCCCCAGCACCTATTGAGTTAATCAATTCCTTGACACAACTGAATGACACCGACTTCAAATGATGAGAAGTGGAGAAAGCATTGAAATTCAGAGATCAAATCTACAACATTCAGAAGCAAGCACATGAGATGTTTCAACGGGATATTTCAAAATCTAAGGCTCAACAAGATAAGCATAATATTCCTCATTCATTCCAAATTGGGGATCAGGTCTGGTTACATCTAAAGAAGGAGTGCTTCAATGGTCCATACAGAAAAATGAATCCTTTGTGATATGGTCCATATAGTATCCTTAAATAGATTGGAGAAAACGATTTTCAGCTCGACATTCCTGCATTCCTTGGCCTACATCTAGTTTTCAATGTAGATCTACTTCAACCATACCATGCACCATTGTTGGAACATAATGACTTGCAGACAACAAAACCCAAAGAAATCCATCCAGATGTTCAAGAAGCTCTTCTTTGTGGCACCGTTGTGGGACGACACACATGCCATACAAGGACGAATTCCATTGCCTTGTTTCAAGTGGATAAATTTGGAGAAATCCCCACACAAGGAAAATGGTATGCTTCTACTAAAGTAGCCAACAAGTTTCATCACCTGAACGAATACACAATGTATACCATTGTTTCTTAATGAAGGAGGAATGATCCAACCAACAATTGGCAGGTTGTCAAGCTTCAAAAAAGTCTAGCACTTTGACTACTTTGACTAATATGATTGCTTCAATAGGTTTGCCTTGATAGGTCCACCTTGACATGTTCGCTTTGACAAGTTCACCTCGACAGTTTTTCCTTGACATACATCATACCAACATGCCTTTTCAATATCAATGATTGTCGAACATCAACAAAATGCCTCTGTCTTCCATTCGTCTGCAACGGTTGGACTTTTGAACTGTTATAACTTATTTTGTAACTAAACATAATGGATAGTCACCCAAGAAACTCAACATCCTATATAAGCATGTACACTAATGTAATATACAACATTATGATTCCTCCATCTTTCATGGAGAAGAAGTAATAAATTGGTTCAAATTCTTGCATATTGTCTCTGTGCATACTTCTTGTCGACCTAGTGTATTTCCTGCTTTATTCATTCTTCTTATATGTTTCCTTCATAAAAGTACTCAACTCATTCAGTCGACTGTTGTCCCCAGCATGCACCTAGGAATGGCTTGGATCACAGACTAAATGAGAATAACTCATTATCCAATTGATGTGCTCTTATCTAATCTTTTATCTAATCTTAGTCTCATTCTCTAAACCCATAGACACTCTGTATAGTCTCTTATTGCACAATAGAATGCCAATTTTGGCCTTCCATTCATTATAGTTCAATGGATTCATGATCATAGATGAATAGGAATACATGCTAAGAAGTTTATGTTCAAGAAGATACTCTTTGCAACCTACACAAATAAAAAATAGAAGAAAATATTGCAAGCTCAATTCAATATCTTGTTCAGAGAGGGATAGGAGACTCGATGCGCTATAATGTAGATAAATTATAGCTCCTCAACTATGTTGAACTTGAGAACCATATGGATATGATACCATGTAGATATAGTAGCTCTCATACCATAAAGAAATTGAGGCTTAATACAATGTGGAAGCACAGTGTAATGTCCCTAAAAATCGTAAGATAAATTTTTTTGTAGGCTAATAAAATACTACAATCCAAGCACATTGTTTAAACATCAGCGGAATAATACATGGTTATGTACTGAGCCTGAGTGTCATAAGTTGTTTTTCCTCTACTGGTTTCCCTATCGGATGATAATGTGTTTATGTGATGTTGTTATATTACTTGTATTGGTTTGTTTGGATATTTTTCTTGTTTACTAAATGTAGACATTTGTCGATAGTTGTTAGGTTACAATTTACTTCTTATTTATATGTCTTAATTTTTGTTTATGGTTTTATTCATTAAAAAGGATGACTTGCGTTCATTTGTCAAGGGGTGGAGTAGCGGGGTTTATCCCTTGAGGGTCCACTCGGAAAGGTAAGGATTCCTGCTGCTTTAAGGGGCTTACTTAGTTCATTGCGAACTAATACAGACTCCTACTCTTGTGCATGTTATTCCGATGATGAAATTTGTTTTTTACCGTTGAAAAATAAATACATCCTGCAATACCACATCTATACTACACTATCCTGTTCAAAGCTGGTAAAAGGAGGACTAAAGTCCTATGCCTAACTGTGCCTAAGTCCTACATTTATGCAAGAATGAACTAAATGTATGGTTATAAATTTATGGTGGAAATTATTATCTTTAATGTTTAAAACCTTCTACCTTGATATATATTGTATAATTTGTAAACTTTATGGTGTAAGACATAGGGTTTATGGCAAGATCCATATGCCATTAAAAACCTTGTAAAGAGTGCTTTGGAAAACTATAGGGTAAAAGTATTTGGTTTATGGCGTATTTCATGTGCCATACAAATTTGTTTTAACGTGGAATTTGAGGGTTTTGATATGGTTTTAACGTTGGGGTGGTGAACTATGGAGCGTTTTCATGAGCGAAACTATAGCTCTATGGGTTTTGATTTCATTGTTGGAGGAGGACAGGGTGGCACCTTTAATGCTTCTAGGGAAGCATAGGAATTTGGCCTTAAGCGTTGGTTCTGGCAGACATGCATTTCATTTGGTCTCTTGTTGGTTTGTATAGGTGGTCTCGAGCTCTCGGGAGCTATGCTGCGCAATGCAACAACCTTCCTGCTCTCTCAAGGTAAGCCTATATCGATGGTCTGCACATTATCCTATTTTCTATTTTTTTTAGTTTGGTATCTTGCATACTTCTCATGGAGTTTGTGTGGGTTTGTGCAGGTACAGAGCGTGGCTCCATGGTGTCTTCAACAGTGGCTCCTTAGGTGGCTTGTGCAAACTATTTACGGGTAAGACCTGAAAGATGCAAAGGCCCTTACCTTTTTGTGTGTGTGTGTTTTTTTTTATAGAGATTTTCTCTCTGGATTGGGAGAAGTATTGCTGTGTAGTTTTGATTGGTTGGGTTTTTATAGTTGGTTTGGACATCCAATGGATGTGACTGTGGTAGTATTTTCCATGGTAGTTTTCCATATATAAATGGTTTGGGGAAATACTTGACTATCCAGAGAGGGTTCAACTCTGTGTATAAACTCGTCGTGTTGTAATGTTTTTGTAATGTATTTTGTTTAACATTTAATGGAAATATTTGCGTTTAAAATTAATGGTGCGTATGTTGGTTTATAGTGCCATTGCTTGTAATGGAATCATGGATATCATAACTGTGTATTTTATATTATTTATGAATATGTTTATCATGGTAAATTCATGCGTTTATGAGTTAATAATTATCGTGGTTGGGGTTTCATCTTATGACCGTGAGCTTGGAATCTTGGCTCAGCCCTTCGGTGAATACGCAACCTGTAAATATGGTTTTTATGTTTATTAATAATGTGAATGTGTAATTGGTTATGAGAGTGTAGCACATATTTGTTAAAACTGTCGATTTATATTTGAAGTTCTTGTGGGAATCTTGAGAGGCGAAACCCTTACTAAAGTATGTCGCAGCATTTATGTTTTGTATTAGTAGAGGTTCCCAGAAGATTTGATCTTGGGAGGTTTAATTATTTATACTTATGGTTTATTTTAGATTTTATGTTTGGGTTTTATCCGTGGTGCCTACAAGATTCGATCCTCGACTGTTTTCATGAAATATGTTTGTGGTTTGGGTTGGGAATTCCATAGGATTCGATCCTGTGTGCATTTAGTTTAATTATTAGATGATAAACAGAATGACTCTGTATTTAATAATTTTGTCTATATAAACGGTGAAATATGGTTCTCTATTTAGAAATTTGATAAGTTTGTATGTAATTTGGCCTACATCCAAACCTTCACAGGTTTCGACAGGGCTTTGTTTAAAATATTTTGTAGTGTAATTATGTGAGATTATCCCACAACCAATCCTAGATAGGATTTGATGGCTGGGATGCGTTTAGTAAAACTTATCAATGTTATGTTTTAGCATGGATTTAATGTTTATATTAAAGGCTGTGAACAACGTTCACGTCATGTTGTTTATGTTTGATTTTATTATGGAAAATGGAAGCATATGTGTTGGCAATATGAAATCTGCCAGCGTTGGAAATATAAGTTTAGACTTGGATTTTAATGGTGTGAGAGATTTGATATATGGTTTAATTTATTTATTTTGGTTGATAGTTTATTAATTATTTTAAAATATTTTGAACATAGTTTGAAGTTCTACAACTCAAAGATTTGATCTTTGGTCTGTAGGTTTATAAATTTTATAAATGTTATATGAATGTTTGAGATGCAAATTTTAATATACTATTTTAGTTTTAAATACTAATAAGGTTTATTTTGTCTATCTTTATGAAAGCTTTGTTTAAATTTTCATCTAAGTTTGAACAATATACATAAAGCTAGTTATCTCAAATAATCTAGAGTTTAAGTCTAAGATGAACTCTGTTAGATAGTTAAACAAATATAGAGAAGACTTAATTTAAGATAGTCCTGAATGACCATAAAAAAAAGAATAATATTGAAATCATATAAACTATATTTTCCTAGGGTTTAGATGCAAACAATTCATGCTTTGAGGTTCTGTAAACAAAAGGAAAACCTAGAAGAGAAAACATATAATATACATATTTTCTTTCAAGATCATAAACCCTACTTTAATAAAAATCTGTATGAACTATAAGGAAGGTAAAAACCTCATACCTGCAATTTGTAGCTATTCGAATGGCTAGAACCCTGCACACTCAAGCATGCAAAATTAAAAATAACATAAACAATTCTGACCTCAGATATGTCAACTGAATATATTGGGAACTACCACGTTCCTCCCAACCATGACCCGAAACTGTTCCTGGTTTCAATCTAGGTCCCCCCGAGTTGGTTCCAACATGCAAGTAGTGTAGAGCTCCTAAAGGTGAGGCCTCACCTATCTGGGATAATAGGTTCTGTACCAGATTGCTTTTCCTTTTTGAAAAAATGCTCTCCAATAACTCTTAGGAGAATAATTATCAGATAACATAGAATGAGATCCCAAAGCCTTTCTTTGGCTTGGGTCTTTATAGAAAATATTTTGGAAAAGGGACAGTTAAATTTCAATTAGATCAAGAATCATTTGTTTTCTTGAAATAATCTTTTACTTAATTTATGTGAAATCAATATTTATTTATCTTAACTTAGGAACTCTGACTAGTTCCTATTTTGACTCTTTTTAGGTACTAAGATATTTAATTAATTATTTTAGTAAATAATACAACATAGGTCCTTCAATTATTATTTATAGTTACTATTATTAATACATATGCTTAACCTTTTAATTTGGGAATCATATAACATGATCCCAAATCTCATGGTACTTTCTTTAGCTTATAATCACTTCTTTTATTAAGGCCTTTAGGTAAGGTTGGTAAACTAAGTTAGGCAACTCTAAACCCCTTGCACGTTGGATTACCTCGTATATCGTGGTAGTTCTTTAGTACTGGTTGAGATACAGGAATTCAAAATTTCATTTAATCAACTTAAAAATAAGTAAGATGAGATGGGTGTTTTATCAAAGTCATTTTCACTCAACACAATTAATTTTCAATAACTCCTAGTGTTATTCATAGCTCACACTCAATGCTAAAAATAGGGAGTTACACTTAGTGCAATTACAGAGCTTCTCGCTCAACACTAATGCTAGGATGTACTTGTATAATACACCTAGGGATACAATGGCCAAGGATGATATGTTCCAGAGATTATGCTCAACATCAATTTGGAATGCTCTAAGGATTATGCCCAACACTTCCAATTCTTATCTTTTCATGTGCTGCTGAGCTGCATGCGCAACCCAAATGTTTCATAACTCATGTGATCTAGTGCTGATGCTCAAGAAAAACGTAAAATACTCATGTGGTTCATAGTTCACACTCAACACAAACATCAAATACTCATGTGATTTAGAGCTCGCGCTCAATACAAACATGAAATCGCTCATGTGCTATAGAGTTAGTGCTCAACACAAACATAAAATCACTCATGTGATCCAGAGCTCATGCTCAACACAACATCTCATCAATTATGTGCTTTAGGGTCCATGCCCAACACATGAAATCATATACATGCTAAATAAAACATATGCATTTGGATTACACCCAATATATCAAACAAATTATCATTCTCATGTGCAATGGGGCCTTATGCCCAATGTACAAGATATTAAATCAAATCAACATCACATGAAATGGAACTTATGGCCATAACTGTTAGGTCAAAGTTCAGGATATTACATCCCTCCTCGCTTAGAACAACACCATCCTTGGTGTTCTAGGGACTAGAAATAAAGTCATGAAATAAGTTGGGGTAAGCCTCTCTCATGGTGGATTCAATCTCCCAAGTAGCCTCATCAGATTCAAAGTGATGCCGTTGCACTTTCAACTAAACTATGGTGAACTTCCTGAGATGCACCTCTCTCTTGTCCAACATATGAAGGGGTTTGGGTATAAACTCCCCTTCAGGTTCCACCTGTAATAAGGGCCAATCAATAACATGTTTAGTATCATATATATATTTCTTCAATACGGATGCATGGAAAACATAATGAACATTTATATGAGTAGGTAAAACTAATTCATATGCCACTAGCCCTCTCTTGGCCAGTATCTCAAAGGGTCCACAAAATTCTGGTGCCAACTTTTTGCACCTTCCCAAGCTCGCTAAGATTCTCTTTGCTTTTACTTTTAAGTAAACATGGTCACCGATCTGATAATGTTTATCTTTTATATTCCTATCAGCATAACTCTTTTGGTGGTCTTGTGCTTCTTTAAGGTTCTGTTGGACCTTGATGACCAATTTTTCTAGTTCCTTTAGTAAATCGGGACCTAACATGAGCCGGTCCACTGGGCTATCCCAAGTAACCGGTGTTCTACACTTCTGACCATAGAGTACCTTGAAGGGGCTCATCTTGGAAAAGTTATGGTATCTGTTGTTATACGCAAATTCTATGAGATGCAGATAATCCTCCCACTTGGTGGGGTTGTTCATGACATACATCCTAAGGATGTCTTCTAAAATTTGGTTTACCCATTCTGTCTGCCCTCCACAAGTGGTAAGCAGTACTAAAGTTTAACTGCGTCTCTAATCTGGAGAATACAGATCTCCAAAAGTTTTTGGTAAACTTTGTATCTCAATCTGAGATGATTTCCTTGGGTATCCCATGCAATCTAAATATCTCTTTTAAGAATATGTTGACACTCTGAACTTCCTTGTAGGTTGAATTCACTGGGATGAAGTGTGCCTCTTTTGATAACTTGTCAACCATTACAAATATAGAATCATTTTGCTTCTTGATTTTTTGTAGAACCGTAATAAAATCCATACTAATGACCTCCCACTTCCATTCTGGAATGGGTAATGGCTGCAACAATCCTGAGGGATGCTGGTGCTCAGGTTTGACTAGCTGACATTCCTAACATTTTGTGATAAACAACGCTATGTCAGCCTTTAACTTAGGCAAGGAAAAGTGTTTCTGTAGCGTGGTTTTCACCCTCGATGTGTGCAAAAGCACCTCTCTTCTGTCAATGAGACAGTAGGATAGAGTTCGTGGAAGAAATATACAACAAACAATGATATTAGTAAAACAAAATCAATTAGAAAAGACAACTAAACTAAATAAAAGCAAAAAACATGAAAATTATACCCTCTTTTTCTGAAAATGGGCCATTGTGCCCGATATTGGAAATGGACCTCCTCTCATAGGCTGGTTCGTACAGAGGATGCCTCAATGTACTGGATGGGAGATGGTGGGGCTATGAAATGATTGGAAAAAATGGTGTGAATACTTTGAGAATAATGGTTTCTCACCATACTCACAGAATATAATAATGAAAAAGGGATAAGAATCTTGTTGATGGATACCTTCACACTATTTTAATAATAAGTTTTTAGGTTTTTTTGCCCTTTTCTCTCTTTCAGGGTTTTGGAACCCTAGTTAGGGTTTTAATCCTTTTTTTGGGTTTTTGTTCCTTTTGTGAGATTTTTTGGCCTTTTTTGAGAGAGAATGAAGGTAAACCATAGTTGTGAAGGTCAAAGGTAATGGAAAAATGGTAGGAAAATGATGTATGTATGTGGTTTAGACCATGTAGATCTAGGTGAGAAATTTTTTGCGTTAACCATTTCTTTACTATAGATATCATCTTTTGATATCCCAGATGTCCCGAGTAGGGTTTTCGATGAAATTCTATGAGGATGATGTACCAGATGTCCCCTCCTTTCGGAACATACAATATTTCTTTGGACCACAACAATATAGTTTCATCTACCTTATAATACTCTTTTGGTTGTTGAAGCAACCTATCCTCTTGGACCTTCTTGAGGATTTCAACATAGAAATGGTCAACTCTGTTGGTTGTTCTAATCCTCTCATGCAAATCTGAATCAATTTGAATTAAAGTCACCTCATATAAGATATGAGCTCTTCGACTCAAAGCATCAACAATTTTACTCTTCTTTCCCTTTATATGCTTTCACTCGAAATGGTACTCACTAAGGAAAGCTAACCATCTAGCCTGCCTAGCATTTAGATTTGGTTGGCCAAATAAATAATTCAAACTCATATTTTCTGTCTTTAGAAGAAATTACATCCCCATGAGGTAGTGCCTCCACATCTTCAAGGCATGGATAATGGCTGCTAACCCAAGATCATGGGCGGGATATTTTTGTTCATGTTCTTTTAACTTTTGCGATTCATAACAGATCACACAAATCTTTCTGCAAGAGGGCTCCTCTTATCCCTTCCTTCCTTGCATCCGTAAAAACAACGAAATCGGCATCGGGATCCATAATTCATAGTAGCAGTTCAGTCGTCAAGATACATTTAAGCTTATGAAAACTTTCCTCACACTTGGTCGTCCATAAGAACTTGTTTTCCTTCTTTTGCAAAGAGGTCATGGGAAAATAAATCCTCGAAAATTTCTCAATGAACTTTCGGTAGTAATCAGATAATCCCAAAAAGGACCTAATGTCTATGACACTAGTGGGGGTAGGCCAATCCTCTATGGATTTAATCTTTTCCAAGTCAATGAATATCCTCTTCTTGGAGATGATGTGACCCAGGTACTGTATTTGTGGTTTGTAAAAATAACATTTACTAAACTTAGCATAAAGTTGGTGTTACCGTAACACCTTTAGTACTATGCAGAGATGCTCCTCGTGTTCCTCTTTACTCTTAGAGTAAACTATAGTTTTGTCTATGAACACCAATACAAATTTATCTAGGTATTTACTAAATATATTGTTCATCATACACATAAAATTCGTGGGTGCATTGGTCAACCCAAATGACATTACTACAAACTTGTAGTGGTCTTATCGCGTAAGATAGGTAGTTTTATGAATATCCTCATCGTGGATCCATACCTAATGGTAGTCAGACTGCAAGTTGATATTTGAAAATATTTTGGAGCCTCCTACTTGATCGAACAAGTCATCGATCCTAGGGAGTGGGTAATGGTGCTTGATGGTCATCTTGTTAAGTTGGTGGTAATTGATGCGCATCCATATCATACCATCCTTATTCTTTACAAAAAGTATAGATGCTTCCCAAGGGGACAAACTAGGTCGGATATAACCCTTCTCAATCAAATCCTGCAACTGCAACTTGAGCTCAACCAACTCTGGTGCACTCATATGGTATGGGGATTTTGAAGCCGAAACTGACCCTGGTGTCAATTCTATGGAAAAATCTAAGTCTCATTTCGGTGGTAATCCTGGTATTTCCTTAGGAAATACATCCATAGAGTCTACGAGAACTGGAAATTCCTCGATGTGATGCTCTCTCTCAGCTTCTACATACTGGATGTTCACTACAAATAGTTTGCATCCTTTCCTAATGCACTTCTTTGCTTGTAAGGAATATATTTTCCTGCTGGAAGAATTTTGAGGTATGCCTTAAATCTTTACCTGATTCCCTTGGCTATATGTGCACTCAATTGACTTGCGTAGAAAACTGAGCATGACATAGTGTTGTTCCAACCAGTCGATGCCGATAAGTACATCATACGATTCTAAGGGTAAAATGTTCAAATTTATCCTAGCAGGGAAACCATTCGAGTTTACTTCACAATCTCTAACTATTTCAGAAACATTTCATTTCGTACCCATGGCTAATTACACTAGTCAGGGTTTCTCATGTTTAACTTTGTCTAGTTTACATAACTCCACAATTTTAGGCGATACATAGCTTCGACACGCACCGGGGTCAATCAATATTGAAATAGAAGTGTTTGAAACCTTACCTTCTATTTCGACCATAGTAGCCTGATGGTCTTCCTGTCAGCCATCCAAGGCTGCAAAAAATCCTTGGTGTGCTATCTATGTACTCTACCATTGGTTCCTCTTGTAGATTTTGTAAGACTCCATTAGACTCGTTATTACAGTATCAAGAATAATGGGGCCCTTGTCATTTCCAACATTTGATTTGCAGCGAGGAAACATTGGCTCCTCCATTTGCTGCTGGTCTGTTAGCACATGGTGCTGGTACATTTGGATTTGTACCTGTCTTGTTGAAGTTCTTATTGGCTGGAAATATATTGTTCTATTTTCTATAAGGTGGTGGGTTGAAACCCGATTTGTGGTTTTCCAAAAAGATCCTAGACCTGTCTCGACTTCTGTTGATGTTTTCCTGTCGTAGTTTTCCATGCTTGTAGAAAACCCTAGCTTTGTGTAGGGTGGTGTACAGAGTTATAGGAATGACAAATTAAATTCTCTCTCAAAAATTAGGAGGAAGACATACTAGAAACTGTTGTATTTTCACTTTCTCATCTTTTATGTAAGGTACATAGTGTAATAGATCCAAAAATATTTTAATGAAAGAATCCATGGTCATGGATCCCATCCTTAACTCGTGAAATTATTTCACCTTCATGTCAAAGAATCTTTCAGACATGTATTTCTCCTGAAAAATTATGTGAAAGTTAGTGGAAAGTTAATCCATCGGATTTCTTTTACCTCATATTTCTTGGTATGATTTAGGTCTCTCCACAATCTAGGTTCTTTTCCATTTAAATTATATATGGCTAGATGAGATTTCATCTCACTAGAGTAGTTGTGTACTCATAAGTATTTTCTCATACCTAGAAGCCATTTTTTAGATTTCTCCCCGGTGTTCATCTCTACTTCATAGGTTGGGGATCTTGTCTTTCTGAACTCTCCTTGGAGGTTTTCATCATCGCTCTGTTTCTTTCTGCAAGGAGAAAGAGAATTATCACTAGAAAGAATGTGATAATCACTTTCAAGATGTTCAGGTGTGTGTTCTTCTTTTGGGCTGCTGGCTTGTTTATGATAAAAATATTTCTTGGATTTGTTGGTTGAATGAGTAGGTTGTCCATGCGGGATTCCTCTCGTCATGTTCCGAAGTAAAGCTTCATTGATTGCTTCTCTTTTCTTTCATTCAAATGATCATCTTTGAAACTCTGTAAGTATGCTTGTAGACTTTGTATGGTTTTTAGTATATCAAAATTTAATTCAACCACTAGTTCTTCTTCCCATGTGGGGGTATTCATTTTTCCTTGCTGGCTATTATCTTCTTCCCTATTCATGATCTGAACTGTTCTTTGAATATTGCAATGTAAATTTTTTTAATAAAAATAAATTTCCTATTAGTTAACAAAATTTCAAATATAATTTATTTCTGCAATGAATGTTTGGTAATGCCCATTTTGTCTCTTAGTGTTTGAATCTGGGATCTGATACCACTTGTAATGTCCCTCAAATCATAAAACTATATTTTTTTTGTAGGCTAATAAATGACTACAATCCAAGGACATTGTTTAAACATCTGCAGAATGAACTAAAGTCCTATGCTTAACTATGCCTAAGTCCTACATTTATGCAAGAATGAACTAAATGTATGGTTATAACTTTATGGTAGAAATTATTATGTTTAAGGTTTAAAACCTTATATTCCTTGATATATATTGTATAATTTGTAAAATTTATGGTATAAGAAATAGGGTTTATATATGGCAAGATCCATATGCCATTGAAAACCTTGTGCAAAGTGCTTTGGAAAACTATAGGGTAAAAGTATTTGGTTTATGGCATATTTCATATGCCATACAACTTTGTTTTAACGTGGCATTTAAGGGTTTTGATATGGTTTTAAAGTTGGGGTGGTGAACTATGGAATTTTGTCGTGAGCAAAACTATATCTTTGTGGGTTTTGATTTCATGGCTGGTGAAGGACAGGGTGGCGCCTTTAATGATTTTAGTGAAGCATGGAAATTTTCCCTTAAGCATTGGTTAGGGTCTACATGCATTTAATTTGGTCTCTTGCTGGTTTGTTTGGGTGGTCTTGAGCTCTCGGGAGTTATGTTGCGCAATGCAACAACCTACCCACTCTCTCAAGGTAAGCCTATAGTGATGGTCTACACATTATCATGTTTTCGATTTGATTTAGTTTGGTAGCTTGCATACTTCTCATGGAATTTGTGTGAGTTTGTGTAGGTACAGAGCATGGCTCCATCACTAGTACAAAATGAGGAATTAGTTACTATGTGACTAAAAATTCTAGTCATCACAAGTTTTTTAAGTGATTTACTACTAAATATGAGCAATTTTGTTTGATCCAACTATAATTGACTAAAATTAATGACTAATTTAGTCACTAGTTAACAAATATGACTAAATAATAAGTGACAGAGTTAAAAATGACTAACCTAAATGACTAATTTAGTCACGGCATAAAAAATTACTAGCTAGAATAATATGAATTAGTCATTTATGTTAGTCATTTTTAATCGTGTCATGGAAAATTGCAATTGTGACAATGAAGTGTTACAATTTAGTAAATTTAGTAAATTGTCTACCTTCTATATCCGAATATGTGCAGGTTAACAATTCTGAATCCAAAATGGAATTTGTGGGGTTAGGAATATCTAGTGTTTTTCCCATGTGGATGAGATAGTGTTAGGGTGTTGTGGATTATTGCAGATGATGTGCTTTAGACATTCATATTGCTTTCCAGATATAATATTGTGATCTCAAATCCCATATGATATATATGTTGGAAAATCCTTTTTCTGTAATGGTGCCATGCACCTCGATCTTCAGAGATCCAACAAAGCAATTGCAAGAAATTTCTCTTGACCATCTAGTGTGTGACATCTCGGCAATGGAAAAAAGTGAAATTTTTGACAAGAGCATTTAAATATATATAGATCAATTTAGTGCTAGTGTTCATGACATCCTAGTCATGTGTCATAGCTCAACAATAGAAAATATTGCAATTTTTTACGAGGGGGTCTAAATATATATAGATCATTTTAGTGCTAGTGATCATGATGCCCTAGTAAGACACCAAATTGATGATGCATTTAATGTCTAGTCTCCTTTCATGCAATAGTGACTCCATTTTTCCCTCCATTCCATCATCTTGATCTCAAAATAAGTCATAATCGAGAGTGTAATAAGAGTAATCCATTGTCATTATTATGTACACTTAAAACATACTCATAATTACATGATATTATTTGCTTTAATGGATTGCTAACCTACCAGAAATATTTATTACTAAAATGTCTAATGAATGTCACTTAAGGTCACCATCAAAAATTATTTTCTCACCAATTTGCATTATTCCATCCCTGGATCTATAATTTGGAGACAATATTTTAATTGATTTTCTTCTATATATGTCTGGGTTTTTGTTTTTTTTTGCATTTCTAAAGGTCACCATCAAAAATTATTTTCTCACCAATTTTCATTATTCCATCCCTAAATCTATAATTTAGAGACAAAATTTTAATTGATTTTCTTTTGTATATGTCTGAGTTTTTGTTTTTTTTGCATTTCTAAATTTAATTGATATATATTCCAAACCTACCAAATCCCAGGGAAATATTGAGAATTCCAAGAAGTCACCATTGAAGTAGTGCCAAAATGTGAGCATTCCAAGAAGTCACCATTGAAGTAGTGCCAAAACGTGAGCATTCCAAGAAGTCACCATTGAAGTAGTGCCAAAACGGTTCAACATATTTCGATGCACCCCCTTTCGGCTCGCCTGTTCCTTGCTTCCACTCATTGAGGTAGTTTTCATGTTAATCACTGATTTGATTTGGGGTTTGGGCATTGCAAATACTCACTGTAAAATCTATTCAAAATGAGATGAATTTGTCACATGGATGAGTTTCATAGGCATACATGAAAACTAGTACTGGTGGGGAAGGATCTTGTATTTTTCCATGGAAGAGGCATATTATCCAACTTTCCCAATAACTGAGGATTTTCACACATGATAAACCCCATTTTTATCCTGTAAAACCTCATTTTGGATCCACCTAGGATGATGTCATCTGGATAATTGTGCAGTCCCCATTAAAGGTCGGGATTCCCAAGGCCTTAGAGGGAAAACATATGGGAAGGAGTTATCCATCACTACACCAGTGTGTGCCGTCGTTCAACATATCCTAATACAGAGAAACCCTATAATGTATATGTCCACACTGCAAGCTATATTCCTTCTTCGATTTTGAGTGGATCCCAATTGGCCATCATCAGGCTTGGAAGGGATATTTCCTCATCAAATTTCTCTTAGTGGGCCAGGTACAAAATTGAAAAATTATACAAGATCACTTCGCAAGCAATATCGCAGGGGAAGATTAAAGTATTTGTCTCTAAATATTCATATCCATGAGAACTATCAAGGTAAGCGGCACCTAATTCATTTATATCCTCTTACAGTCTTTGTCTCTAAATATTGACTATGGTTTTTTTCTTTCCCCGTGGATTGAATTGGGGGAGCACACTTTTGGTGTTTGTCTATTTACTTGGCCTTGGAATGGTATACAATCTAATCTAACTCATCCAACTTGATTGTAGATTTCCATTTTTTCTTGTTGATCGAGTGGTGGAGTGCAAACCTGGTGTGTTAGTTGTTGCCATCAAGAATGTGACGATAAACGATAATTTTTTCATTGGCCACTTCCTCGAGAGACCAATTATGTCGGGAGTTCTTATGGTTGAGGTAATTCTTTTCTAGTTGTTTTAATTATTTTAATGAATGATAAAAATATTTTACATCCTGCCTAACTCTTAACTATAGAAACTATGTTAGTTGTGTTAATAGGGAAGAACATGATTTCAACCTAGTTTTACTGAAATTTTATCCTCCCCAAACTCTCCATAATCATAGTTACTGGAAAAATTACAACATATGAAAATTGAGGATTAGCCACCATTTGCTAAGTTTTCTCAATAGACCTGAAAAATTGAGGATTAACTACCATTTTCTAAATTTTGTCCGTAGAGGTACATCTATTTAATACAATTAAGTACACTAGGGACCTTGAGTTCCAATTTCCTTGTTGGAAATTCCATACCAAGCTAGGGACACCCATACCATAGAAAATTAGTTGGGCTAAGGATGGTGAGGCATACAACTATCATATTGGTCCCTAAGTGACGCCCACATGAAGGGAGTATACCCAATATTCCCCATTGGTGCTAAAAAGGTCTAGATTGATCCAACTGCATTATCCCATCCATTTCTAGGTCCCTCGTACTCCTCAAAATTAGTTGGGCTAAGGATGATTGATATGAGTCTGAGTCTGAGTCAGAGGCCATGTGGCCATATGATGGTGTAGAGGGTCATCAAGAATGGTCTCGACGATGTTGGTTCAAGGACCCGAATTGTGGTGGAACGCCTCTTAGGCATGAGGAAGAGCATGGGGGATCAATTGTGTTTGCTTGGTAGATTAGTTGGTGAAATATGGTAGTGAAATTATCGACCCCAGTTTTAGTGGCTTCCTATTGGCTTTCAGGTGGTCACTCGGACACCAAGAATTCCAGGAGACACCACTTGGATTTTTCCTCATGGGAGTACTAGTTAATCGGTAGGGGTCGTTTCCCATTTCACTTGGAAATTCCTCTCAGCGACCAACTACTTTGGGGTTCCCATGGTACTCCTCACAATGATTTTTTGGGATGAGCCCAAGTACTTCCCACATATAAGGCAGTCAGGGACTTATGTCCTCAAAGATTGCAAGTGTTTGAATTAGTGTAAATTAATAAATTTTAATGGTTGGCTCAACATCATGAACTGAGTTTGGTTATGTTATTTGGTATGGTTGTGTGCATGTCCATTGTATTTGTGTTACTCACTTGGTGGCTTCTTGTATGTTTTATGAATATTTCCCAGGTATTTTTTGGTTTATTACAAAACTTATAACATGAGTAAGTTTTTATAAAACCAGTAAATTGTGAACATAAAATTTAAAACATGCCATAAATGAATCTAAACTATGGTAGACTTACTAGGTGACTTCCTTACAGCTATATTCCACTTCAACCAAGAAAGAGTGTTGGGATCTCAACACAATGGGACTAATCCCATCCGTAGATCCTCAGGTCACTCTCTGAGTGCAAGGTCGGTCAACAGGGAGGACGCGAACGCTGTGAGGCCCCCTGGGCCTACCACCCCCTCTACCTTCCAAGTCACCCATTTTAAGTGGTCTCAAAAAATACCAAGGGAAGTTCCTTTTAATATACAAGCTTCACCCTTCGTCTTATCCCAACATACCCTGAAGGGTGATGACTGGGTAAAGGAGGAAGGGCTAGGAAAGGTGTTAATTTCCAGTTCTTATTAAAAACTAAAATTTAACCTATAGTAATTTATTCAAGACTTAAAAAAAATTCATTATACCATTAACCAGTTAAATTTATCATTGATTTTGTAATTTCCCCTTTTTGGAATTTTATTAAAATGCCCAATTTTCTAATTTTTTCACAATTTTGGCTCTTGACTAGTTTTGATGTCTAGACCTCCAAAATGACCCAAATGCTTCCAAATTTTCTCTGAAGGTACATGAATGATAATATAACTTAAACATAATTCTAATGTATGTTTTGTGACCTCCGAATTACTTCTGAAAACTTTTTTAATGTTCTTTTCAAAGTAGGAGTCTTTACTAGCAAATTGGGGCTCCAATTCCCCTTGGGTAATTGCTAGAAATGGCTTCACAAATGATCCCAAAGTCACTTGAATTTATGAAAAGAGGCTGGGTATGTATAAGGGAAATTTTCAAAGTCTCATATGCATAATTTTTTAGTTTATACAGGCTATTATGACTCTTTCCAAAACAACTCCCAAGTCACAATTTCGACCGTTGGGGAAAATGCACCAAATCTTCTCCCAATGCAATAAAAATGAGTAAAATGGATTCCAATGCTTAATTAATGAACATGAGAATTGAAATAAACATTAATTATATTCCATCCATCATACATTTATCAGAGATCCATTCCTCCATTCGAAATAATAAGCATTACCATGGCATATATCAAAATGGAGTGGAAATGGTCATTGTTTGCTCATTAAAAGTCATTTTGACATACAACTCTTGGGAATTTCAACTTGAAATTTTCTGAGAATGAATAATAGAGAATATTGAAATGATTAAAATCATAAATTGACAATTAAAGGCTCTCCCAATTCAAAATCATCAGCATTACAATGGTTCACAAGAAGATAGTGGGGAAATGACACTATTTCTTCATTGTTCAACATTTTTACATGAATTATTTTGGGTATTTAGACCCGAGAGTCTTCTAAAAATGAAATACATAGAATATACATCAGCACATAATATAATTGGCATTATAATATTCCCCAAAGAGATCAATAGCTCACCCAAAGCTCAATCCCTCCACTGGCATGAATATGGTGTGAAAACTGAAAATAGTTGAGAGAGAGTGATGCCATAGAAGAATACACATGATTTCCTGTAGCTTACACCTACAAATAAGACTCCATTAAATATCCATGAAATACTTGAGTGGCCTTTCCAAACACCAACTAGGATGGGAATCTTTCACCCTCGAAATTGGCTTAAGCAAGAAAACTAGTCATCCACTAGCTCTCACAATTCACAAATGACAATTTCACAAATGAGCAAAAGCTTCTTCTCATGGCTGATCCCTGTAATTTATAAAAATTATTAGTCTTCTAAGGTTCTGTTTCCACCTTTCACACACCTGGGTCATGTGGCAGAAATCTTCAAGCCACTCGGTGTGTCCTTGGGGGTAAGTCTCGAGTCAAGGCTGTCACCTTGTTCTTGACTCCTCCGTTTAGGCTCAACTCCCAACGAAGCCAAGGGGGGTGGATCCTATAAAGTTACTAAGGATAGTTACTTAGTATGGTGATGTTAAACTGAATGAGTTACTTAGGATTTTGAAATTTAACTATAGACAATCAAAGATGACAAGATACAAAAATGAACACACAAAAGCACAATGCTGAGACACAATATATATATAAAGCAAGAAAATAATCAGTGCCTTAGAATGGAGTCAAAAATAAAATCAATGTACTTGCATGTTCTTGGAGTGAATGTTTTGCAATTTCCTCTTGGTACGTTTTAAGTTAAATTTGAGGTGTGAGTTGGTTAAAATTAGGTGAAGGGGTGGACTCCAGATATACCCGAGAGTACTTGGAGTATGTCCAAAACTAAACCTTCATGGCTACCCACAAGGAATATGTGGGATGAATGGAGTCTCTAGGGATATTTTTCATAACGCACCCGTTAGGGTGTGACAGAGATCAGTGCCCTGAGGTCACTTTTCAGAAGTTCCCACTTCCTTTGAGTATTTTGCCACCGTAAAGGTTTGATCTAGGTGCTGGATTTTCACCTGATGGTTTGTCAATTAGGGAGAGTGAGTCCTAATTATTCTAGTCATTCAAATGCTTTTGATACAGCTTGATTGATTGGATGAACCGCAACCAAGTGTAGAGCATACACACCGGAGTCTTGTCAATTTTAGTAAATTTTAAAAAGGGTGTTCTTCTTAAAAAGAAAACCCTCCAGGAACCTCTTTTGATCCATGTGGATCTCAATCGGGGAATCAAGGAGGGGTTAATTTTATAATAGATGAAGAAACAAATGATGAAAAGGAAAACACAGATACACAATTCCAGTTTTCTAATTAGTCCTACCACTCATCTCTTTCCCCTTTCGCGTCAATCGGGAAGTCGTGGGGTAAGTATTAAGATTACTTTGAAATATAAAATATGGAATATGAAATTGATAATGAATCAAAGTATACTACCCTGCAGATTAGAGCTACGATAGTTTGAAAAGATATGAGCAAAAAGTAAAAAATTGACACCGACGCAAATCCCCCAGGGGGGGATGGTGAATAGGCTCAAAAGAGCCTATTCGAAAGGATATTTTATTTTCTATTAGCTAGAACTAAACAAGGTGGTGGGGGAAGCTTCTGGGAAGCTCCGATTCGTCCAAGAGTTGGAAATTTGGTAGAGTCTCCTCCTCTTTTTTGTTGGACCTGCTAAAAAAAAGTGATCAATCAGAATCAAATGTGCCCAAACACACTTTGAAAGTGTTTGGGTTATTACACTAGTTATAAAAAAAAACTCAAGTAAAATTTTGTCAAATTGGGATAATCTAGTTTTGCAAAAAAGGAACCAATGAAAGCAATCTTTCCTTGGGATCTTGGCTTGCTTTTTGGGAAGCCAATAAGATGTGCACTTTTATTTCAGAATTTAAATCTTTAAAGAACGAAAAAAGAAACTACATTATGAGCAATTTTTAGATCTATAATTAAGCTACTTGCAAAAAGGGCAATTCATACACCTAGATCTATCTTTATGAAATGATATTCTTTATGAAAATACAGAACTAAGAAGCAAGACTCTTATGAAATAGATCTAATAATATATATATTTAATTCCTAGAACTAGATCTGATCATAAGAGGGAGAGACAGGTAACCGGAAGATTGAATTTTTTAAGAAATGAGAAGAAGAGGAGAGAAGGTCGGCTCGTTGCTTGAATGGAGCAAGCTGAAAGGAGGTCCTTTTGTGGAGCGCTGAGGGACAGAGTCTTGATATTATTGGATAAGGAATGGAATCAATCTTGATCCACACCTTCATCCAATCAGGAACTTGCAATTAGATAACACAAGCCTGCACAACACCTCGTGAGATCTGGATATGGATGTATAAAGCAACAAAAATGAAATATCATGCAAAAATAATCTTATTTAAGCATATAACTGATATTCTTGAGCATACATCATATGGACAAACAAGATCAACAAATCTAACTTGCTTAGTTTACACCCTTACTTGATTCAACCGAATCCTTGAAGCTAGAACACAAAAGTGGCAAAAAATTTGGAAAGAAATTGCAGTTACCACATTAGCAGCATAACACTAAGAATCCACACAAACACATGCACTACACGGTATAGCCTCCAAAGCTTTTTTATTCACAAATGATGATCAATACACAATTACAATAGCAAGCCCTTCAATCAACTCTTTTACCCAGTTACTTTGATCATAGCTTTGATTTTGTTTAGATCTATCATCTTAAAAGTAAATTTAACATAGATATATCTTCTCAAAGTCCATAGTCTAGATCTTGCTCTTAAAAGGTTTCATAAGCATTCTAGATATAGCTTTAGGGAAATCGTCCTTTTTTGCATGTAATTTTAAAGAAAATTTGTAGCTTGCATGCATTTGATTTTTATTTGCTGTTATAAAATATAAATATAGCAATCAGTGCACATCATATTGGCTGCCTAAAAGGCAAGTCAAGATCCCAAGGAAAGCTTGCTTTCCTTGGTTCCTTTTTTACCTTTTTTAACTAGTTTTTACTTAGCATTTTTTGGTTAAAAGTAAGCTAACCCAAAGGTACTTTCAGAGTGCTTTTGGGAATATTTCAGTCTAATTGATTGCTGTTTTTTAGCAGGTCCAACAAAAAACAGGAGGAGACTTTGCCAAATTTTCAACTCTTGGACGAATCGGAGCTTCCCGGAAGCTTCCCCCACCACCTTGTTTAATTCTAGCTTGTTACAAGCTTGTTGTAAGCCTTTGGACCCTAGATAACAAGGACCAAAGTGCATAATTTTTAATTTTCTGATATTTTAAATCACTGCTAATAAAAGGAAAAGGTCCTTTCGAATAGGCTCTTTCGAGCCTATTCACCATCCCCCCTGGGGGGATTTGCGTTGGTGTCAATTTTTTACTTTTTGGTCATATATTTTCAAACTAGTGTAGCTCTAATATACAGGGTAGTATACTTTGATTCATTATCAATTTTATATTCCATATTTTATATTTCAAAGTAATCTTAATACTTACCCCACGACTTCCCGATTGACCCGAAAGGGGAAAGAGATGCGTGGTAGGACTAATTAGAAAAACAGAATTGTGTACCTATGTTTTCCTTTCTATCATTTGTTTCTTTAGCTATTATAAAATTAACCCCTCCTTGATTCCCTGATTGAGATCCACTTGGATCGAAAGAGGTTCCTGGAGGGTTTTCTTTTTAACAAGAACACCCAATTTTAAAATTTACTAAAATTGACAAGACTCTGGTGTGTATGCTCTGCACTTGGATGCGGTTCATACGATCAGTAAAGCTATATCAAAATCACTTGAGTGACTAGTATAATTAGGATTCACTCTCCCAAATTGATAAACCATCAGGGAAAATCCAACACCTAGATCAAACCATTACGGTGGAAAAATACCCAAAGGAAGCGGGAACTTCTGAAAAGTGACCTCGGGGCGCCGATATCTGTCACACCTTAATGGGTGCCTTATGAACAATAGTTCCAGAGACTCCATTCATCCCACATATTCCTTGCGGGTAGCTGTGAAGGTTCAGTTTTGGACATACTCCAAGTACTCTCAGGTATATCTGGAGTCCATCCCTTCGCCTAATTTTAATCAACTCACACCTCAAATTTAACTTAAAACGTACCAAGAGGCAATTGCAAAAAATTCACTCCAAGCACATGCAAGTACATTGATTTTATTTTGACTCCATTCTAAGGCAGTGATTATTTTCTTTCTTTATATATATATTGTTTCTCAGCATTGTGCTTTCGTGTGTTCATTTTCGTATCTTGTCATCTTTGATTGTCTATAGTTAAATTTCAAACTCCTAGGTAACTCATTCAGTTTAACATCACCATAATAAGTAATTAGCCTTAGTAACTTAATAGGGTCTATCCCCCTTGTCTTCGTTAGGAGTTGAGCCTAAACGGAGGAGTCAAGAACAAGGTGACAGCCTTGACTCGAGACTTGCCCCCAAGGACACACCGAGTGGCTTGACAATTTCTGCCATGTGACCCAGGTGTGTGAAAGGTAGAAATAGGTTCCAAATACATCCATAAACCAAATCCAAGCCGAATTGGTGTGGCTGCTCATGCTATGCCATGTGGCCTCTCTCTTCACCTTCCCTCTTCTCCCAAATTTGAGTAGGAGCCTCTTGGCCTTCTTCAATTCCCAAATTTGACCTCTAAGATGCTCTATTCAGTCTTGACATGTTAGTATGTTAGTATGTTAGCCTTCATATCTGGCTTGTGTCATAACTGTCATAGAATCTCCATCATTGGTGTCATAGATGTCATAAATGTAAGGGGAATCTAGCCAAGTGTCCATGAAACTCCCATTTGGCTCTTCCTCTCCCATGTAAGTTACAATTCATCCCAAATTCGACCTATGAAGTATATGGACATGTATATTATCCTTATACTCCATCCAAAAACAGTAGGCTTCCCATATATTCAAATTTGCAAGAGAAAGATACCATTTAACATAGGAATTCTAGCTAGTTTGGGCCCCATAGTCTGCATGTGTCTTCATGCTCTATTTCCACTTCCATTTTCTCTTTTATTTACTTAATAATATAAATTATTAAACATTTATCCCTTTCTAATTTATAAACATCATTTATTATCCCCCTTATTCCAAATCTCAAAGCTTCCACCCCCAAGCTAGGAAACTAGTGATTTTCCTCCTTGGCAATTGTTTAACTTTTAGCATCCATTTGACAACTTTCATGAATATGGAAAATGTGATTTGGACATTGTGACCCAATGCCAAATTTGGGACATTACAAATCCTCCCTTCCCAATATTGGTTGTCCTCAAGCAATTTCAAACATGGTTTTTGAAGAACCTACTTTCTATGATTGTTTGAAGTTGCCACTGAGCTGCCCACTTTGAGTCTTTGAGATTCCATGAAGATTTCAGAGAGGAACCACCATGCTTGTTGCCGCACTACTCTGATTAACATCACATTATTAAGTGTGGAATCCATCTCCCATACTGCTTGTTTCCTAAAGAATTTGGAATGAATGGGACTAAAAACTATCCTAGGGTCCCATTGCTTGCATTGCACTCCAACAATTAAGAGTGCTCTCCAACCCATACCAATTGGAAAGAGAATTCCTGGATTCCATTTTCTTGTATGAATTCTTCCAAACATCATGAGTGCATAATATATATCATCAAAGTATATAACAACATAATAAGAATGTACATCAAGGAGGTGCCTCACCAAGAAATCATGAAAGTGCTTATACCTCCATGTGAGTAGACTACCATATGCCAAGTGCATACATGCTTCAAGTGACCAATCAAATATGCTCCAATGACATAGGTGAGGATCCCATGTTCTATAATTCTACTCCCAAAGAATGTAATATACATAAAAATAATAATCAGACATTTTTTGTTTCATCCAAGAAGTGAATGAAGAACCTCCACCAAAATATGAACCAAATAAGGAGCAAATAAAACACGAAGAGTTCAAGTGTCTCAAAGAAGTCTCATCAATACACCCATGAATATGTATATCATCATGAAATAATAGAGGATGTTTCTGCCAAGGTAAATAATATGGTTCTCTAATAATTTCACCATCAAATGGAGAAATAAAATTTCCATGCTCTTCATGTGGCACCATCAAAAATAAATATTTCACCCATACTTCATTAGAATGACTGCTGCAAAATTTAGAAGTGTACGATGTAGGAGAAATAACCAACTCACCTAAATGATCAGAAAGTGAAAAATTGTCATAATGTGAAGTATCCATATGGGTAGGATTATTCACCTCTGTAGAAAATGCAAAAATTTCCTCATGGGTTGGTTCCAAGGTGGTGGAATTATGCACTTCTTCAAAAATTGTGCAACCATTTTCAAGAGGCAAATCATGTTCCTCTTCCACCATTACTAGTGATTGGATCTCATCACTATCATCCTCAAGAACATCAAGAACCTACAATTTTTCATGTTTCTCATGATCCATCATGTCATGATAATCCTCCAAGCAATCTACCTTATGAAAATCTAAAACATCAGAGGAAAACCAAGTGTCTTGCAACTTTTCAAGAAGTTTCTCATTTTGAATTGTGAGCTTATGAATAACTTCATTATTCTTCAAGTAGGATTCATGTAAACATTCACTAAACTCAATGAATTTTTTTTATCAAAAAGAAAAGACATGAAATTACCTTTTATGTTGCACATTTCTCTTTGGATCTTCTCCATGTCTTTGAGGAAGGATGGCTCCTCCAAGGAAGTATCCCTCCAACAAGAATTTGATACCAATGCTTGAGTGTCATGGAGTATGCTAAGGGCCTCTTGGATCTTCTTTTCATTCATCTTTACAGACCCTTCAACAAAATGAGGCTCTTGCAAATGAACCTCCTCATATTCTTCCTTCTTGCTTGGACCAACTTCATGAAGCTCAAGTGGTGATGGGGAAGTTGATATTGTTTCTTCTTCAATTGCTACAAGGTCTTCATTTTCATGTTTAATGGAATTTTGGCTTGCAACAACATTTTGAAATCTGATATCTGTGTCACCAACATAGAGTTGTGAGCACCCATTAGTAGGTACTCCTTCATAGTTCAAGCATCCATCAGTAGATGCTCTTTGTTTCATTTCCAAGGTAGCACGTGTCTCAAAATGATCTTCATTATTTTCAATAAAAACTTATTCATACTCATGCGATGTCTTTTCATATTTTTCAGAGTCACTTGGGAGTGAATTTTGATCATATTCATGTACTACTTCTTCTACTCCACCTATTTCAGAACTAGGTGGTTCATGTGTCTCCTCCTTTTTATCCTTCAAACAAGCTAATGCATTTTTCTCCTTGGTTTTTTTAAAATCAATATATTTTTCCCAACTTTGGATAGCCAAAAATTTAAATCCTTTCATAATATTCTTGGTCATGTCTTCAAATATAGGTTCCATGCTTTTTATTATCTCCTCCCCATAATATGAGGTTCTCTTTTCATTCCTAGTCATAGTTTCCAAAAAAATTCCTTCTTCTCCTACTTTTTTTTCCTCTTCAACAAAAGCACTTTTGGTTTTCAATATATAATGGTGGTCCTTGAGTTCTTGTCCTAACAAATATCAGACCACATCAGGTGTCCCATTATGAACATAAACTGGATATGTGTAAGGTACCTTTTCAAAGTCTCATATGCACCACATCAGGTTCTAAGATCATGCTCTGATACCACTGTAATGTCCCCTTTTTGGAATTTTATTAAATGCCCAATTTTCCAATTTTTTCACAATTTTGTCTCTTGACTAGTTTTGATGTCTAGACCTCCAAATTGGCCCAAAGGCTCCCAAATTTTATATGAAAGTACATGAATGATATTATAACTTAAATATGATGTTAATATATGTTTAAGGACCTCCCAATTACTTCTTAAAACTTGTTTAATTTTCTGTTCAAAGTATGATTCTTTACTAGCAAATTGGGGCTCCAATTGCCCCTGGGTAATTGTCGAATATGGCTTCACAAATCATCCCAAAGTCACTTGAATTTATGAAAATAGGCTGGATATGTGTAAGGGAACTTTTCAAAGTCTCATATGCATCATGTTTCAGTTTATACAATCTATTATGACTCTTTCCAAAACAACTCCCAAGTCACAATTTTGACCCTTGGGGAAAATGCACCAAATCTTTTTCCAATGCAATAAAAATGAGTAAAATGGATTCCAATGATTAAGTAATGAAAATTAGACTTGAAATACACATTAATTAAATTCAATCCATCATACATTTATCATATATACATTCCTCCATTCTAAATAATAAGCATTACCATGGCATATATCAAAATGGAGTGGAAATGGTCATTGTTTGCTCATTAAAAGTCATTTTGACATACAAATATTGGGAATTTCGACTTGAAATTTTTTGAGAATGAATAAAATAGAATATTTAACTTATTACAATCTGAAATGGAAAATTAAAGGCTCTCCCAATTATAAATCATCAGCATTACAATGGTTCACAACAAGATAGTGGGGAAATGACACTATTTCTTCATTGTTCAACATTTCTACATGAATTATTTTGGGTATTTATACCTGAGAGTATTATGAACATGAAATAAAGAGAATATACATTATCACATAATATAATTTTCATTATAATCTTCCCCAAATAGATCAATAGCTCACCCAAAGCGCAATCCCTCCATTGGCATGAATATGGTGTGAAAACTGGAAATAGTTGAGAGAGAGTGCTGCCATAGAAAAATCCACATGATTTACTGTAGCTTAAACTTGCAAATAAAAATCCATTAAATCTCCATGAAATACTTGAGTGGCCTTTCCAAACACCAACTAGGATGGGAATCTTTCACCCTTGAAATTGGCTTAAGTAAGAAAACTAGTCATCCACTAGCTCTCACAATTCACAAATGAGAAAAAGCTTCTTCTCATGGCTGATCCCTGTAATTTATAAAAATTATTAGTATTATAAGGTTCCAAATACATCCATAAACCAAATCCAAGTTGAATTGGTGTGGCTACTCATGCTATGCCATGTGGCCTCTCTCTTCACCTTCCCTCCTCTCCCAAATTTGAGTAGGAGCCTCTTGGCCTTCTCCAACTCCCAAATTCGACCTCTAAGATGCTCTATTCAGTCTTGAAATGTCAGTATGTCAGCCTTAATATCTGACTTGTGTCATAAATGTCATAGAATCTCCATCATTGGTGTCATAGATTTCATAAATGTAAGGGGAATCTAGCCAAGTGTCCATGAAACTCTCATTTGGCTCTTCCTATCCCATGTAAGTTACAATTCATCACAAATTCAACCTATAAAGTACATAGACAAGTATATTATCCTTATACTCCATCCAAAAACATTAGGCTTCCCATATATTCGAATTTGCAAGAGAAAGATACCATTTAACATAGGAATTCTTGCTAGTTTGGGCCCCATAATCTCCATGTGTCTTCATGCTCTATTGACACTTCCATTTTCTCTTGTATTTATTTAATAATATATATTATTAAGTATTTATCCATTTCTAATGTTTAAACATCATTTATTATCCCCCTTATTCCAAATCTCAAAGCTTCCACCCCCAACCTAGGAAACTAGTGATTTTCCTCCTTGGCAATTATTTGACTTTTAACATCCATTTGACAACTTTCATGAATATGGAAAATGTGATCTGGCCATTGTGACCCACTGCCAAATTTGGGACATTATATATTTACACATATTGTATGAAAATAAAAATAGAATGTTGGATAGAGGTGGATGAGCCGCACTGACAGTACAAATAGCAGCAAACAGTCAAGCCCAAAAAGTTAAAATCCTCATACAAAGTAAAGAAAAATGGGTCGTGCACTTGTAGAGGACCTATTTTTGCGGGCTGGATTGTGATTAAACCATGAGGAATTACCTAAAACGGATGACAACCCACTTCGAAAACGGGCCCTTTTACCTCTAATTGCGGGCAGATTCGCAAATGGATCAACTGTTTGGGCAGAAAACGAGACCGAACACATGTGAATTTTCATAAATTTGGTTTGACCATTTTTTCATAGTTGAGCGATTTGCAAGTCAAAGAAAGGGCAACAGTAACTGGTACTGTGGCCGAAAAAATAACAAAAATAAAATAAACAGATCTATCAACCTAAATAAGCAAATATCTATCAAACTAAGTTAGAAAAATATTAAAAACAAAAATCCCAGGGATCCTATGGGATCGAACCGATATGGTCACCAATTTGTAGCTTAGGGAAAACCTTGGCTACATGCAGAAATGGATACCTTCCATCTATAGGATGGAAGGGTAGGATTTCTTTGGTTGAAAGAAAACCTACAAAACAATGTCAGGATTAAGCTATGAAACCCTGCATGGAATAGTTAGAAAACAAAACATGGCTGCAAGATATCAATGGACCCCTGCAGCAAAACATTAGACAACAAGCCAGCAAGCAAAATATGTTATAAAACCATAATTAAAATGACACAAAACAAAATTATACCTTATTTTTGGGTGGAAATGGGCCACCATGCCCTAGCTTTTGAAGCACCTCTCTCTCTTTGGGATGGAATCTTGGTTTGTGGAGCAATGGAGGAGAGGGAGGGTGAATGGCTTGAGAGGTAAAGGGTCTCAAGGAACTCACATGAGAAGCATAATGATAGGGAGAGAAGGAGTTATTATCACTCCAGCAAACTCCTCTAGGTTGCAGCTTGAGGATTCCTAGTAACTTAAATGTTTTTATGGTTTTTCTAAGTGAATCAAGTCAGGTGACCTACAGGACCTCACACTCTCAAGACATGCATGAAACTCAATCAGGAACAAGGCTTCTAAATACCACTATTTAGATGTTTGATAATATGGTGTAGAGATGGAGAACTTATCATGCTGACAGCTTCATACATAAAACATATATATATAAATGGATAATCATAACAAGGAAAGTACTTATAATTTAAATTATCAATATGCCAATAGGATGATAGATATCACACATCAATTAACCTGAATAAACTTGAATAACACATTCAAGGATAAGCACAGAATAGACAAGAAATGGAAGCTAAACATATGATAGCAAAAGAGCTTATATTAGGTCATGAGCAATATGAGAAGCTTGACAATAGTAATGGTATACAAGTTCCTGAAGTCAAACCCTTTCAATAACATAAGTATTAGGCTTGATATCCTTTACAAAAATATTTAGATCTTGAAAAATTGGATCTGATTTACTAAAAATAGACAAAATAATAGTTTTTGTATAATTAGGTCAAAAAACCCTAATTTAACTACTAGTCTATCTAACTGTAGAACTCGTTCACTGTTTGAAATTTCTGAAAACTAAAGTGAGTACTGGGAATAAACTACCACTGGTCCTCTGCTAGATAAGTCACTGTTTTACTTAGGAATTTTAGTGTTGGTGACCCTTTCTTCCTTTATGTCACTGCAAAACTGAAGCATACATTCCCTCATGTTGTTCTTCAACGCCCTTCATCTTTATACTTTGTCCCTGAGCTATTCATGTTTGCCCAAAACTGGTCCTTCGTGCCAAAATTTGATCCTGTGCCTCTTTATGCTTTCAGTGGTTAATAGGTCAAAATATCAGAACTGTTAGCTACTGAAAGCGCTGCTTTCGGTGGCTAATGAACTGCCTCAGCGTCTGCCTAAGCCACTGAAAGCTTTGTTCTGCAAAAATTCTTAAGCAACCTACAAAATTATTCTTTCAAGTTTGTTTGCTTATCTTTTTATTCAGTAGGCTCCATGTTAGGAAGGTTAGCAACAACTTGACTTGATTTTGGAGGCTGAAGGCTTACTGTAGCTTTAGCTAGGGTTTCCAATGTGAGGTGAGTTCTAGGGTTTGGCTTGGCATCCTTCATCTGCAGCCTCTGAAGCCTGATCATTCTGTACAGCCTTGTGTTGTCCTTCAAGTATATTTTTTTTAGTCTTTTTAGAAATATATACCTTTCTCTCATCTCTAGGTAAGAATTGTGCAGCTGCTTATTCCTCCTGGTTAATATAGCATTGTTTTTATTTATCTCTCTTTCTAAAATCTCCATCTCATACACTTGTCTCAACAATTGATTTATCCTTTGTGTCTTGGGCTTGCTAGAGGAAGCCTTCTCTACTAGTTCATCTTGCTCTTTTGGTGTAGGTGATGGGAGTTCTTCAATCTTTGCTAGGTCAGCACCTTCCTCTCTTTCCTCTTTTGAATCTACGTAGGGCAGGTTCCAAATGTTCCCACTATGTGTTGTGACTTCTTGGCCCTTTTCACTAAAATCTAGGTTTATTTTGATCTTCTTGGCTTTAGAAGAGGAAGGAGTCTATTTTGCTATTATTGGGGATATAGCCCTTCTCTTCCTTTTCCCACTCCTTGGGGTGCTAGACTTTTTTGAAGGAGACTTCCCCTTTTCTTTTGGCTGTAGGCTTGTTTCAAAGACATTCCAAAACAAAATATATGCCCATGCCATATTTCTCCTTTTCAGCAATTCTTGGATCAGGAGTTGGATAAGACCGTGATGAGACATTCTTCCAGCAATCTTGGTTGGCTGAGCCTTCACCTGGTGTGCCATTTTTTCCAAGCTCCTGTGTAAGTAGAAAGGTAAATTCAGTGGGCTTTTGGTGGCTAATGAAATGTTGACCTATTCGCCTAAGCCACCGAAAACCTTATTTCCAAATATGCTGAAGAAACAAGGCTTTTGGTGGCTAATGAAATGTTGACCTATTCGCCTAAGCCACCGAAACATTATTTCCAAATGGCACTATAAAACTGGCTTTTGGTGGATTGTGGTCTCTCCAGATATCTTCTTTTAACCACCGATAGACAGGCCTTTCGATGGCTAATGAACCATCAAAGATTTTTCCTAAGCCACTGAAACTGATTTTTCCCCAATGCCTTTCACTTGCTTTTGGTGGTTAATGCCCTCCTTCAACTATTCGCTAAGCTGCTGAAACCAACACTTTTCAGTGGATAATGAGCTATTTGAAAGACTCACCTAAGCCACCGAAAGTCCTTTTAACAAATAATTGATCGGGCCAGATTTCGGTGGTTAACCCTCATCCTACGTTAAACTGTTAGCTTCTGAAACAAAGATTTTCGGTGGCTAATGAGCTATTAAAACACATGCCTAAGCCACTGAAAGCTAAAACTTTCAATTTTCTCAAATATAGCAAAACCAGATACCCTCAATTTGCTAGTCATCTTTAAATCTTTCATAACATGACTTGAATTCGTCATCTGATCAAAATAAATTTATTTTGGGAGATAACATTTGGCTCCTACTTGGGGATGGGAACCTTCCTGTGAGGTCCCAAGAACCCTAGACCAAAATGCCTTTCCTTGAAAACAACTAAAAAACTTAACACTATCATTTACTGTTCCATTGGGCATGGAGTTTATTATGTAAGCAAAAACAACCTACTAACTAATAATTTACAATAACAAGGCCTCAGATCCTCAGATAAAATAGAGTTTCAGAAATCGCCCATTCACTGGGCCATCAAACACCTCCTCCCCTTCCGAATTCTGCAATTTGAAGGTGTTGTTATTTTGTATCTGGGCTATGACAAAAGGGCCAATCCACAGAGAGTCAAACTTTCCATGTTTTACCTTGTCCTGCCTGACAGTATCCCACTTGAGGACACAATCTCCAACCTGAAAGTTGTCCACTTTTTCCCTTTTGTCAAACATGACCTTGATATTCTGTTGATGAGCTTCTAATTTTCCTATCACTTGCTCCCTGACTTGCTGCAACTCCACCAAATTCATCATCCTCCTTACCATATCATTTGGTTCATCTTCCTCCTCCTAAAAGAATTTTTCCACTGGAAGAATTAGCTGAATGGGAAAAATGGCCTCAGTACCATAAACTAATTTGAAGGGAGAAGTTCCTATAGATCTCTTTTTTGTTACCCTATCATCCCATAAAGAAAACTTTAGCTTAGAATCCCAGCTTTTCTGATTTGTCTCCAACAATTTTCTGATGATCCTGACTAGGATTTTGTTGGATGACTCAGCTAGGCCATTGCCTTGAGGATAATAAGATGTGGAATGCACCAGCTGAATTCCCATTGACTCACACATATTAACCAATGCCCAGGATATGAAAGCTAGTGCATTATTAGTCACTTTAACCTTACTGGGAAACCAAACCTGATAAAGATATTCTCATATAAAAACGTCATGATGACTTGATGAGTTGCATTCCTGGTGGGTACTGCCTCTATCCACTTGGCAAAGTAGTCTGTGGATACTAGGATCCATTTATGCTGACCACTGGATGAGGGATTTATTTCACCTATGAAATCTAGACCCCATTGCTAGAAAGGCCCATTCACTACAATAGGTCTAAGGGGCAAGGATTTGAGCTACTGCTTCCCTATAAATATTTGGCACTGGTCACACACCCTTAGAAAGGTACACACATCAGCAAAAAGGACTGGCCAATAGTACCCTACCCTCAGAATCTTGTGGGTTGTGGTCTTCCAGTAATGATGGCCTCCACATGTGCTGAAATGAAAGTGATGCATGACCTGAATTGATTCTTCTTTATCTAGACACCTCAACAAAACCCCAGACAGATCTTTCCAATACAATATTTTATCAACTATACAAAATTTAACAGAATTTAGTTTAAGAGCTCATGCTTGATTTGGAGTGAGACCAGGAGGAACTTCTATTTTTTGCAGAAAATGAATAATACCTGAGTACCACTCACATGAAGACAATTTTTTAGCCACTTGTTGAATGTCATTCTGATCCTGAACTATTTCTGTTGCTACTACAGTTTGCAATTTTGCTGAATTGACACAAGTGAATTTTATCCCCATTAGTTCACATTTTTCTTTAGCCATGAGTTTTGCCAGACCTTGGCCTCTTACTAGCTTGGTGGGCTTTACCTCTATGCCAAACTCAATAAGCTTGGAAATCCATTTAGCTCTCTTTCCATCAATGTCAGGTTGAGTTAACACATCCTTTACAGCAGCTGAAGGGACATAGGCAAGGACTTTTTTATGTGGAATTTAAATCCTGAAGATTTTCAATGACTTGATGAGATCATAAGCCTGTTTCTCAATGGGATCATACTTCAGCTCAGCATGCCTCAATGTCTTGCTGAAGAATACAATTGGATGATCGAGACCTTCATCATCTTTCTGTAATAGCACAACTACCACTGTGTCATAGGATGAAAAGGAGAAGATGTAAAAACTCTTGGTATAGTCCGGACTAATCAGGGTTGGGGCTTCCATGATAGCCTTCTTGATGTCTTCAAAAGACCTTCTTGCCTGGTCAGTCCATTTGATTTTTGCATCCTTTTTCAACATAGATGTTATGTGCTTTACCAACTCAGAAAAGTTAGGGATGAACCTCCCGACAAAATTTATCTTACCCAAAAAGGACTGAATATCCCTTTTTCACCTAGGTATGGACAGCTTCTGGATTGCTTCAACCTTAACCAGATCAATCTTCACACCTTCAGCTAAGACTATGTGACCTAGGAGTTTCCCCTCACTGAGTGCAAATTGGGACTTCTTAGGGTTGAGTGATATCCCAAACCTCCTGCATTTCAAAAATACCCTCCTTAAGTGCTGCAAATGTTCATGATGGCTGTGAGAGTAAACAGTGAGGTCATCCAGGTATATAAGCACAAATTTATCTTTCAATCCTACAAAAGCTAGGTCCATGGCTCTCTGAAAAGTGGCCCCAGCATTCATCAGTCCAAATGGAATTTTGGCATACATGAAAGTGCCCTAGGGAGTGGTAAAAGTAGTCTTCTCTTGGTCATCAGGGTGCACAACAACTTGGTTGTATCTAGAGAAACCATCCAAAAATTACATGACACTATCCCCTGAGACTCTTTGCAATAGGTGTTCCATCTTGGGTAGTGGATAGTTGTCTTTTTTGGAGCACTTGTTCATATTTCTAAAATCCACACATGACCTAATCTCCCTGTTAAGTCATGAATTTGTTTTCATTAGTCTTATATTTTGTTTGTGTTTTGAAGCTTGCTTATTTGTCTACTTCTAGCAAATTTTGATTTAGAGTGCAATTTTGGGTTTATGCCATTAGGTTTCCATCATTTTTGTTTTTTCTTATGTTCTGAAGGGTTCTATAGGATATATGTTGATTAAAGGTTTCATGAATAACACTAAGATCAAGGTTTATCACATAAACCTAATTTAAAGTTAAATTAGGGGTCAAATAGCACAAAATTTGATTTTTAAACTTTCTTGTAGCGCAACGGTTAAAATTTTGCACTGGCGCGCTACAAGAAAATCGTGGGTGAAATATTTGTCAGTTTTTACGCCAAATTATCCGATGATTTCACTCCTGGGATGACTAATCACATGTGTAGGTAGGTTTGATATGTGTTTCATCAAGATAATCATGTAAACAGGTGTTGGCTATGATGGGAGGGAGATCGTGGTAGTCAGAAGTAAAGGCATGGCAAATCATGACAGACAGTGGAATGAGGTGAGATTGACGGGAAAGAGGTTCTCGAGTTAAGCATTATGAAGCTGGTGGAGAAGTGGAATGAAGACACATTGCTAAAAATCAGGAATTGGCAGTTGAAGAAGGAATTTAGGGTTTCTCAGCGCGACAGTTGGAAGTAAGCTGAAGACTTGAAGACACCTGGAGGGTTCAATTCAACATTCAGATAGTCCAAGAATCAACTTTTAACACTTGCAGCAAGCTGGGAGTAAGGTATTTCGTGTGACCTTGGTCATGGCCTGTTAAATTGTGGGTTTTTTCTATTAAGCCTTATAATGTTAAATTGTTAAAATAAAACATAAACTCATGTGTTCAACAAACTCCCAGCGGTGAGAGATCAGTCCAAAAGGTCTAAATGAACATCTTTGATGTTAGTAAAGTTCAGCAGCAGCTCTGTTAAAAATTTTGGTGCTCTGTTTGACCTAATTATCCAAGCTCAATACAAAACATTCCCTACATTGATAATAGAACTGTATGTTAAAAAATCGAGGAAAAACAGCCAGGGAGAATTCAAAGGAGAACTCGCTGTCAAAACTGTGAAAAATTGTGGAAAATAGGCTGGTAAGTCACTAATAGGTTCTGAAAATCACACAGAAGCATCATCAAGCCTGGGGAAAGTAGATGAAGAAGAGTGGGAAGACCAACAGGGATGAACCCACTGAGCTGAATTGGATAGACAAATTTCCAGGATGTGCTGAAATTTTTGAGAATGCTGGATGGTTAAATTTTTTTAAAAGGATTGATGGATATAATACTGAAGTTTCTCACAAATTTGCTCAATGTTATAACAAAGATATAGTATCATTTGATACTGTAAAGTTCAAATTAACTGTAGATTTGGTGGCTAAAGCAATAGGGGTCAAGAACGAAGGAGAGATTTGGTTCAAAAAGGTGCCATTTACCTTCAATGCCCAAAGGTATCTATTGCCTGGCATTGTTCCATATTGGAGCAAGGGAGTGCTCATACATAATTTTAGGGCTGAATGGGTAGATCCTATCAAGGTTCTACAAAGCTACATTACATGTGAAGGGAGGTATGCTTTTGTCTTCAAGTATCGTTTTAGGTTTCTTCAACACCTTAGTGGTGAATCAAGGATGAATCTCCCTTTCTTCTTACTAAAGAGCTTGCAGAAAATGTCCAGCAAGATCAAAGAACATCATGACCACACTGCACAGTCCATCTTTCACCATGGATTGATCAAGCTTATTATCAGTAGTGTTCTGCAGAAACAATGAAGGACTTGGGATTACTTTCTCTTTTGGTCTGGATTCCAAAATAACCAGGAAGGACAGCCTACCAAAAAGTAGGTTGATAAGGGACAAACCCTAATTAGAAAATTAAGACAAAAGGTGAAGGCTAAAGATGATAAATATGTCAAGTTAGAGGAAGTGGCAGAACCTTCAAAAGGAGATTATGAATCCCAACAACCTCTAGTTGATAGTGAGAACAAAAATTTTCTTTTTATTCACAAGGAAACCCATCCCGTTCAAAATGAAGCACTAGCAGAAGCACTTATTGATGAAAAAATTGTTTCTACAGAGAAGGTTTTAGTAGAGGAAGAAAATACTAAGGTCCAACAACAAAGTCCAATCACCATCTTGTCTGAAGATGAAGCATATTTGTTGGAAGGGGATGAGTTGACTGTCAGTGCTAAGACTAGGGTTGGCACACAAAGGGAGTTCTACAGTCAGGAGGATAAGACAGTAATACCAAAGAGAAAGAAGATTAAAGTTAAATAATTTGCCTCTATTATGCATCAAGGAAAAAGTTTAAATATGGTAGGAGAGTTTGCTCCAGGCTGGAGACCCAAAACTAGACCCAAAAACAAATTGAGGCTAAACATGAATAAGTCATTGAATCCTAAGTTGAAAACAGAAGGAATAACTATGAATGACACTTCTTCCTCAAATGAAAAGTTCGAGTCTAGCAAGGGTGACAGCAAAGGAAAAAAACCATTAAAGACAGAAGAAGAATCTAGCCTCACTGAGACAAAATTGTCTGCTGTGTTTTTGGAAATACGAGGTAAAATTTTGAAGGAACAACAAAAAGATGAAGCCGAGATTTCTTATTCAAAAAACAAGCTGTTAATGGATGAAAATGCTCCTGCTGAAACAGATAATCAATAAAATCCAAGTGTTCAGAGCTGCTGCCTAAGGATGAGGAAATCTTCAGAAAGCTGAGCATCCCATGGCTTCCTAGTGAGCTACAAAGTACAACAGGAAGCAAGGAATTTGACTCAGAGAAGGAAAATTTGCAAAGAGCCATCAAGCAGTATAAACATCAAATAGAGTATATGCAAGAAACAAATGATGGTTTGATTACAGCTAATAGAAGACTCAAGGAAGACCTAGAAGAGGTGAATGATCACCAGCAAGAACTCATTGCAGTCTCCAAAGAGGCCTTAAAAAGGAAAAGAAGTACAGATTTGCAGTTTGCAGGATTAAAATAGACTATAAAAAATATACAGCAAAAGAATAAGGAGCTTACAAGAAGAATGATAGAGATGGAAGCTGAGCAGCAGAAAGCTAGGAGAAAGGCCCAAGCCTTAAAGGGAATAGCTCTGTTAGTAGAAGCTGCTAAAGACCTATGAGCATTGTTAGCAAAAATAGTTACTTTTTATTTTTGAAGAGTACTTTATTTTTGTAATTATTATTTTGATAATACCCTATCGATGAGTAGGCTAAAAAAAAAGTTAGGGTTTAGACTCTAACTGAATTTTGAAAAAACAGTATTTAGGAAGGTCACAAAGAGAACAAGGGGTTCGACTCTTGGATGGCTAGAGGAGGTCTCTTGACTTATTGATAAGCTAAGTACTTGAATCTCATGTGTATTTGATGAACTGATTATGAAATATATGCTCCATATTACCCTTCAGTCTATTCTTTGGCTTCATTTCTAGCTTGTTTAGCTACACAATTGATAATTTCATTGCTGGTTTATAGTTTTTATGCTTGTAGTGCTTGTCAGTTGTGAATGAAATTCAATGTTATATTCTGTTGGATACCTGGTTATTATATTATGCATCTCAGTTCTTCTTTACTTGTGATTTAGTTCCTATTTGGGTTATGAATTTATTCCCTCTTGTCACCAAACCTCACAACCAGAAAATCCTTTCAAAAACCCTAAAAACCTAGTTTTGTTTGATTGAATATTTGAGATTGTGTTGTCTTGTTTCTTTGTAGTCTGGAAACAATTTCTGGCACAAACACTCCCCATTCTTCTTCCTTACCACCACTAAGTTTGCAATCCACTTAGAATACCTGAGGGGAATTATGATTTTGGCTTTGAGGAGCTTATGGATTTCTTTTTCAATTACAGGTAGTAGGAGAGGACTGATGGATTTCAACTTCTGTTTGAAATGGATGGTGTCCTTATCCAATGGAATCCTTTGTTGGATGATATTAGTGTCATAGGTTTTCAGGTCATTGTACTCCCAGGCAAAGATATCAGCAAATTCTTTTATCAGGACACAAAATTTGGACCTTTGATCAACAGTCAACTCAATGGACAGATTTATAAGTTTTGGATGGCTTTTTCTACCTATGTTTTTCTCTTGGATAGCAGGGTCTTCCTCCTTTTTGGTAGGCTTGAGAGGGATATCATTATGATCAGAAAGCTCTTCCCGGGGTACCAGACCCCGAGGTATATAATTGTTGGGTAATTGAACAATATTCTAATAAGCTACTTTATCTTTCAACTTGAGCTATTGGGATTCTTCCATGTTTAGGTTTTCCTGATCTATATGCATATCAGAGAAATCATCTACCAGCTAAAGGAATTTACTAAGCTCATTATCATTCTCAAACACCTTCCAAAATTTTACATTATCTGGAAGGGAAGGTCTGTACTTGACCTGAATATCATAGCTGAGCCTACGAGGTAAAGGAGGAACAAACAGACTTGCAGAGACAACTAGAGAATTAGCCAGGTGATTTGTATCCCTAGGTATATATGACAGTTCAAAAAACATAAAGGAGTCTCTGAGTTTCCATACCTCATCCCTGTAAGCCTTTAGTTTGACATTTTTTACTTGAAAGGTGTTGTTGACCTACTGTATAATAAGGTATGCATCTCCAAATATTTTCATGCACATGATCCCCATTTCCTTGGTAGCTTTCACTCCTAATAGCAAGGCTTCATATTTTGCTATATTGTTAGTGGTTTAAAATCGAGCTTATAAGACATATGAATATTCTCTTTGGATGGAGAGATCAATACTACACCTGCACCTACTGCGTTTTGAGTGCTAGCCCCATCAAAATACATGTTCCAGACTGATGTGGTCACTTATTCGGGATGCTGATAGGTGGGCTTAGTAAGCTGGACTGGTATTTGCTGAGAATCATCTATTTGTAGAATGCATGACCCAAAATTTGTGTCTACTGTGTAGATGGGGTGGTTCGCTGAATTCTTTTCATTGCTTATGATGTAGGCAAGATGATTATCTCTGTAAAGCCTCTTGGTCTCCCCTCCAAACATTGGAATTGTAGCATATGTAAGGTCCATCGGAAGGGTGCCACCTAGCCTTTTACTCCATGATCGAGACAGTAAGAGACCAAATTTAGGGGGGATATCAACCACTACAATGTCCATCACGATGCTTTTTGAGGGTAGCTGAGATAGGTTTAAAACAAGGTCTTTGATGAGGCCCAAGCACTTGACCTTTCTGGAGTCAAAGGAGAACAGATCATGGTAGGGTTTTGTAATGCTGGGACCAAGCTCGTCCATCACAAATTTTGGCATTAGGTTATGGGAATCTCTTGATTCCAGCAGAGAGTTATGAAGGACTTTATCATGGACATTCAAGGATATGTAGAAAGGTGGGAAAGAATCCTTTAGCTCTTCAATCATAGGGCCTAGGGTTACAATAGGTTTATCATCTTGCAGATTGACAAAGTTAGTGTCAATATGCATCTTTGGCTGAAGAGAATTCAGTATGGAAGATTTGAATGCATCATTTTTCATTAGCTCTATTAATGGGAAAGGGATCTTCAATTTCTGAATATTTGACTCAATGTTGAAAGAATAATGCAGTCTATTAGGAAACCTTACCTATTATACTGGAGATTTGAGTTGGATAGGATCAGGGTTTGATGAATTTACTGGTTTTTGCAATGGTTTAGGAATGACAGCCAATTTCTTTGGTAAAATAGTAACCTTTTTAGTTGGTGCAGCAGGCTACTTTGCAGGAAAAACATTCTTCTTAGGGGGAGAAACTTTCCTAGACCTAAAATTATACCCTCCTTGACCATTTTCCTGATATACTGCTTCTTCACTGATCTGCTCATCAATTAGGGCTTCCTCATATTCTGCTAGTGTCAGAAAAGAATAGTCAACTTCATCCTCCATGCAGTGGATGTTGTCTTTAGCCTCTCCTTCTTCCTAAATGAAATCTGGTTCTTCTTCTAGTACAACATTCTGAAAAGGAGCTCTGATTCTCTGATCTTCCACTTGATTCCTTTCTTTTCTGAGGATCTGAACTGGGGGGTTGCCTCTTTTGGAAGGGACAAAATTTGGGTTTATGGGAACAAAATCACTTGGCCCTTTACCCCTCACAAGTATCTTCCCTCAGTCCTTTAGCTTAGACATTTCAGTAGTCAAATTATCTAACAGTTTGGTCATTTTGTCAATCTTGTTCTCTGATGAAGAAGCCCCAAGAGGGTTTGCGGGTTGTTTCTTCCTATCTATCTTTCATTTGACCTTCTGAGAGGCCACAATGTTAGATTCTACCTCTAGGGCAGAATTCTGCTTGAGTGATAGGGAGGTATACCTCCTCTCTCTGAGAAGTAGGCATAAATCAGAGTCAAAGGCATTTGCATAAGTGATTTTGGCTGACGTATCAGCGGGCTTGATCTCAGTGGGGATATTGCTGTACATATTGTTAAACCTCTTGGTGAAGTTGGAGACAGACTCCCCATTCTCTCTTTTCAAGTTGGTAAACTCAGTGATATAATATAGGTCGTCTCTCCTCTCTCCCCAATTCTTTAGAAAGATGTCATCCATGGCTTCAATGCCTGCTACTGATCCAACAGGCAGTTCTTTGAACCATTTCCTAGCCTGACCATCTAGGATTTGCACAAAAACCCTAGTCCACACATATTCCTATTCTATATTTATGTTCTCAACATAACTGTAGAATGCCTCTAGATGTTATTCAGCTGTGAAATCTGCCTCTCCTGTAAATTTAGGCATGTATTTGAGATAGTCTCCAGTGGGCATGGCTGAGAGGGGGTTAGGAAAATTCAGGGGGGCATACCTAGCTACGAGGATCCTTTCCATTTTGGTCAGAGGGGCAGCCATATTGGAAATGGGAATGGAAAGGGTGGAGGAAGGTAATACCGATGCAAGTGGTAGCTGAAAGGGTGATGGTGGCAAACTTATCCCAGTGGAGTCACCAGGGATTGGATCTTCACAAGCAACAGTGCTTGAAGATGCGCAAACCCTAAAATTTTCTGATGTATTTATAAATTTTTGAGAATTAAATGTTTTAGCAGAAGAAATAATAGTAGGAATATTTCTTGAAATGCCTGATGTAGCTTCCTTTGTAGCATTGCTGGTTTTCCTTAGTGAATCCCTAGCTCTTCTTAGAATCTCTTCTGGATCTGAAACATGTGTTACTGGTGGCTCTTGAGGGTTTTCTCTAGTACTTGGTATTCTTGAAGCCACCTTATTACAATGGAGTTTCTAGATAGATGATTACAACCAGAATAGTGCCCAAACTTTGTCTATCATCAAAGCAGGATCTATGTCATCTCCTAGGGAAGCCGAGCTTCAGTCTCCTCTCCCTGATAGTGGCTCCAATTTGTTATCACTCCAGGAAACTCCTCTAGGTTAAAAATTGAGGATGCTTAGTAAATTAAATGTTTTTATGGTTTTCCTAAGTGGATCAAGTTAGGTGACCTATAGGACCTCACACTCTCAAGACATGCATGAAACACAATCAGGGATAAGGCTTCTAACTACCACTGTTCAGAGGTTTGATAATATGGTGCAGAGATGGAGAACTTATCATGTTGGCAGATTCATACATAAAACAGATATATATAAATGGATAATCATAACAAGGAAATTACTTATAATTCAAATCATCAATATGCTAATAGGATGACAACTATCAGACATCAATTAACCTGAATAAACCTGAATAACACATTCAAGCATAAGCACAAAATAGACAAGAAATGGAAGCTAAACATATCATAGAAAAAGAGCTTATATTAGGTCATGAACAGTATGAGAAGACTGACAATAATAATGGTCTAGAAGTCCCTGAAGCCAAACCCTTTCAATAACATAAATCTTCGGCTTTATAGCCTTTACAAAAATATTCAGATCCTGAAAAATTGGATCTTATTTACTAAAAATAGACAAAATAATTGTTTTTGTATAATTAGGTCAAAAAACCCTAATTTAACTACTAGTCTATCTAACTGTAGAACTCATTCACTGTTTGAACCTTTTGATAACTAAAGTGATTACTGGGAATAAACTGCCATTGGTCCTCTGCTAGATAAGTCACTGTTTTACTTAGACAATTTAGTGTTGGTGACCCTTTCTTCATTTATGTCACTGCAAAACTAAAGCATACCTTCCCTGATGTTGTTCTTCAGTGCCCTTCATCTTTATAATTCGTCCTTGAGCTATTCATGTTTGCCCAAAACTGGTCCTTCATGCAAAAATTCGATCCTATGCCTCTTTCTACTTTCGGTGGTTAAGAGGTCAAAATATTGGAACTGTTAGCTACCGAAAGTGCTGCTTTCGATGGCTAATGAACTGCCTCAACATCTACCTGAGCCACCCAAAGCCCTGTTCTGCAAAAATTCTTAAGCAACCTCCAAAATTATTCTTTCAATTTTGTTTGCTTATATTTTTATTCAGTAGGCTCCATGTTAGGAAGGTTAGCAGCTTCCTAGCTTGATTCTGGAGGCTGGAGGCTTACTACATCTTCAGCTAGGGTTTCCAATGTGAGGTGAATGCTAGGGTTTGAATTGGCATTCTTCATCTGTAGCCTCTGAAGCCTGATCATTCTGTACAGCCTTGTGTTGTCCTTCAAGTATATTTTGTTTATTCTTTTTATGAAGATATACCTTTCTCTCATCTCTAGGTAAGAATTGTGCAGCTGCTTATTCCTCCTAGTCAATATAGCATTGTTTTTCTTTATCTATATTTCTAAAATCTCCATCTCATACACTTGTCTCAGTAATTAATTTATCCTTTGTGTCTTGGGATTGCTAGAAGAAGCCTTCTCTACTGGTTCATCTTTCTCTTTTGGTGTAGGTGATGGGAGTTCTTCAATCTCTACTACAACTTGCACTGCTAGGTCAACACCTTCCTCTCTTTCCTCTTATGAATCTGAGTAGGTTAGGTTCAAACTGTTCCCACTATGTGTTGTGACTTCCTGGCCCTTTTCACTGAAATCTAGGTTTCATTTGACCTGCTTGGATTTAGAAGAGGAAGGATGTTGTTCTGCTGTTGTTGGGAATATAGCCCTTCTCTTCCTTTTCCCACTCCTTGGGGTGCTAGACTTTTTTGAAGGAAACTTTCCCTTTTCTTTTGGTTGTATGCCTATTTCAAAGCCATTCCAAAACAAAAAATATTCTCATGCCATATTTCTCCTTTTTAGCAATTCTTGGATCAAGAGTTGGATAAAACCATGATGAGACAGTCTTTTAGCAATCTTGGTTGGCTGAGCCTTTACCTGGTGTGCCATTTTTTCCAGGCTCCTGTGTAAGTAGAAAGGTAAATTCAATGGGATTTTTCCTGTGAAGTGATTCATTAATTTGAAATGGTAAATCATGGCCCTATTGTATCTTCCTTCACAAGTTATATAAACCACAATGGCAATTAGTAATTGCTGCCACCTCTCTTTTAGCCAGGAGGATGGGACACTTTTCTTCCACACCACCCCTCTATGTTCAGGCTTCAGATAAGATCTGAACTCTACATCCTTTGTAATGGTAATTTTGAACCAGTTTTCCATAGTCCTAGGGAGTTCAGTCACTTTACCAATTAAGTTTTCATCTACCATAAATTCTTCCTTACCTATGATTGCCTTGGAGCCATCAAAAGAGAGAAAAAATGCCTCAGCCACCAGCTGGTGTGAACCTTGAATTTTCTCACAAAACTTACATAATCCAACATCTTTGAAGAACTGGTAGACTTCTGGATGTGCCTCTAGGTATCTGATGTCTCCCAACTCTTGCCTAAGAGCAGGCCCTCCCTTCTTCATTTGCTGAATGTACTCTTGAATGCCTGGAAAAAATTCAATTCAAGTTCTGTGGAAGAGTGTTTTAGTAGGCTGACTCTCAGAGGTGGTTTCTAGTGGTGAAGATTCCTATAATCGAAGGTGGGGTGTATTGGAGGATTGGGCACTGATTATGAGGGTTTTAACTACATGAGAAATGCTTAGGTGAGAGGACGACGGCTTTGGTTGATATTTTTGAGATCTCTTGCCCAACAATCATGTTTAATGCAACCTCGATACCCAGTGGAGATCTTCTGCAGTTCTTTGGATAGATGGAGGGAAGAATAGGGTTTCAAATCACATCAGTCCTCATCAGCTGAACAAGGAACTCCTCAATCATTTACTTATGCCTTGATGTAGTTTCCTATCTTTTCGGTGGTTTATCGTGCCCTCTTATGATCGTTGTTGTGCTAATGAGCCTTGATTTGATAGGTTTTTAACAGTTTCTTACTTTTTCCTTTTTAGGGGTTAAGGGTCCCCGGGAAATTTTCTGCTAGCCACCAAAAACAAGGATTTTGGTGGCTAATGAAACGCTAACCTATTCGCCTAAGCCACCGAAACCTTATTTCAAAATGACACTGTAAAACTGGCTTTTGTCGGACTGTGTATTCTTCGAATATCTTCTTTGAACTGCTGAAAGACAGGCCTTTCAGTGTCTAATGAACCATCATATCTTTTTCCTAATCCATTGAAACTGATTTTTCCCCAATGCCTTTCACTTGCTTTCGGTGGTTAACACCCTCCTTCAACCGTTCGCTAAGCTACCGAAACCAACATTTTTCGGTGGCTAATGAGCTATTTGAAAGACTCGCCTAAGCCACCGATAGTCCTTTTAACAAATAATCGATCAGGCCAGCTTTCGGTGGTTAACCCTAATCTTGCGTTAAACTGTTAGCTACCGAAACAAAGTGTTTCGGTGGCTAATGAGTTGTTAAAACACTTGTCTAAGAGACTGAAAGATAAAACTTTCGATTTTCTCAAATATAGCAAAACCAGAGACCCTCAATTTGTTATTCATCTTTAAATATTATATAACATGACTTGAATTCTTCATCTTATCAAAATAAATTTATTTTGGGAGATAATAGGAGTGTTTTGAGAGTGACCCCCACCCTTCTATTTATAGTTTTTTCTTGAGATTTTAGGGTTTTAAGCCCCTAGTTAGGGCTTTAGCCCCTTTTTGGGTTTTAAGCCCCTTTCTCCCAATTCTTAGCTCCTTTGGGGGTTTTAAGCTCCTTTGAGGGGGTTTAGCCCCCTTTTGGAGGTTTTAGCCCCTATGAGAGTTATTTTGGCTCTTTTTAGGGATTTTTAAGCCCTTTTCATGTTTTTGAGCCTTTGCAAGGGTGTGGGGGTCAAATGAGGGTAGTGTAATGGATGTATTTAGGTGGTGTAGGTCATGTAGAGCTTACTGAGGGATTTTTTGGGTGAACAATTAATATTCAAAATACCTCAAACCCCAACCCTACTTAAAATGATATCTGAAAATATGTTTAATGCTAAGCTTAAAAAGAAAAAAAAAAGTGGAAACCCTCTTGTATTCCATATATGAAAAGAGTGAAGGAGTGGTATATCGTAATTAAAGTTGATCCATGCAATATCCATCTACTACATAGTGAGCCATCATCATTCTTTGTAATTTACACTATACATAAAATAAAATAATAACCATGGAGTGAGTTTTCAAAATCAAATTTCAATCTGCTTTTGTATTATTCTAACATACCCCAAATACCTGAATAGATTCTCCAGGTGGGAAGTATACATTTTTTTCTTCTTATATACATTTAATCACAAAATAAATTAGAATCATTGTTTTCTTAACCATGACCATTCTTTTAAGATTAAGAATCTACAAAATACAATCACTCTAATGATAATTTACATAAGCAATCTAATTGAATATTATAATAAGGTACAACCATTACATTAGTCGCAAGGCTATCCTTGAATGAGATAACGATTACACATTAACCTTGTCTTTAATTGTGGTTAACACCCTCCATAACAAGGTACCATACTTTGTACTTGATCTACTGGGCGCAACCATCAAAGATGAGACATGACTCTCCTTAGTGAAGTAAATGACAAGGTTAGATATGCTTTAGATGATAATATAAGCTAATTAAAAAGTATGCACATATACCTACTGATTTACTCTACATTGTCTTTCGAGAGTTATCCCAATTCCTTTCCACCATTCAGGCACAACTTTTGTAGCAACCACTTGAATTCATGTAACTCAACATGTATATTAGTACTAGATATCAACCTATAAATCCAAGAACACAAGTTTCATAATAAAATTAAAAATAACATAAATTATATCCATAACAAATATGACCATTACAGATACTTCTTTGATATGACTTTATCTTGGGTGACTGAAAGCTTGTCTACGAATTTCCTCCCAACCATATGCTTCATTTGACGTATGTTTATCTGTCTAAATCCACCCCTGAGATGGGCGACGGATCCACTAAAGTTCAAGGTTATAAACAAAAACTCTCCAAGTTTCAAGTTAAGATAGTTTTGTAATCAAAGGGATATTTTGTCTATGAGTATGAGACTTAAAATTCTTAGTCATCATAACATTTTTAAAACCATTAATCATGACTAATCCCTCATTATGTTTCTCTCACAAGCATAATGGCATGTCAACATCCAAAAATCACACCAATACAAAGTAGTACTCAAGAAACCCTATTCCTTTATAGTTCTGATATTGCTTAATCCCCAAATTCCATAGTGCAATCTCATTAATAAGTAATATAGCCACCCTACCATTTACTTACACCACAATTATTTATAATGAACTATTTCATTCAAAAAAATAGATTCGTAATCAATCTAGTAGATGCACTAATATAAGGATCTTCCCTTAAGTAGTATATATATATATATAACCTTTCTCTACTATTTAATAACAAATATTTTCCTGGCATAAAACCAATCACAGCCATAAATCTGTAATCTTACATGCAGATCTAGCATATTTAAGGAAAACACAACCATCAATTTTAGATCTAGTACATATTCTTAAAAGGAAATCACATCATAAATCCAATTGTAGAGATTTAACGGATTTGTTTTTTTTTTAAACTATACAACGATTCCATATGGATCTGGTTCTATACTATACATGATACTATACAACAAAATCATATAGATCTGGTTCTTTCAAAAACATAGACAACCAAATCACATATCCACATATTCAGATCCAAAATATATGTATAAAAGATTAAAAATATATTTCTTATAAGAAGTCGCATCATCAAAATGAGATATATAATATCAAAACTTAATCTCATATAAGAGATCGCAGAGGTTTATAATATCAAACTAAATCTTATATCAGAGATCGCAGAGATTTATAATATCAAACTTAATATTATATCAGAGATCACTAAGATTTATAATATCAAACTAAATCTTATATCAAAGATCGTAGATATTTATAATATCCAAACTTAATCTCATATCAGAGATTGCAGAGATTTATAATATCAAACTAAATCTTATACCAGAGATTGCAGGTAGTCAAAATGAGAAAAATCAAGCTTGATCTCATATCCAGAACTCACAAGCAGTCAATATAATATCCAAATGTAGACAAAAAAATACATATCAATTACGGATCACAATCCAAAAACGTAGGACATCATATCATATCCAAACGAAGGCATTTTCTTACAGTGAGGTTCTATACAGAGATCCTTTATATCGTAAATCCAAAATGCATACATATATATCCAGATCCATGCTTATTTAGAAATCACAGGAAGTCAATATAATTAGATAAAATTATATCAAAATTTATTAGAATCTGGAATTGCATGAATCTAAAATCGATCAAAACTAGAAATCACAGGCTTAAATACATTCAGATCCATAAAATTTATTGCAAAATGGATTTGCAGGCATCAATACATGCTGATCCAAAATCTATCAGAAACTGGAATCACAAGTGCTCATGGTTTAAATGGGATCTAAGGACGCAGATTCAGTATGGTTTCAATAAGAGATCAGATCTAACAAAAAATAAATAAATCACATACATCAGAATAATTGTTCAAAGGAAGAAAGAGTTCAGAAGGATCATTATCTTACCAGATTCATGTATCCTTTAAAAACATAGGTAGAGATTAGAATTTAAATAGCCATTACAACAATGGGATTGGCTGCAACCATTAACCCTGTTCAAGATCCATAAATTACGGATCTATTCACATGCTATCCTTGGGAAGTCACTTGCATCGTGTGGGTCACATATACACCATAAATCAAATGCAATAATACAACCACATACCCAATCAATCAAAGAAGATATTGAAATCCCTTTGTAAGGTTTGGATCACCTATCCACCAAACACATACCTTATATAGAATGTAGTAATTGGGGATCATTGCAGAGATTGGATCAAGTTAAGATCATATTCCCAAAACTCAAATAGTTTAGATCCGACGCATTAAGAATTCAAATCGTAATAATATATAGTCTCATTCAACACCTAATCGTATTCATGGATCAAAATAAGTGCCAGTAGATGATTTTCAACCACTAGGCTCGTGATTTATAAAACACAGGTGTACGATCTATGTAGATCCAATTATCAAATCGCCAGGAAATTTCAGATCTATGCTTACAAAAGGAACCATGAAAAGTTTATCTGGCATACAAAAATCATTGTTTTGTAGATCTAAGCATATATGAATAGATAGAACCTCGTATAGATTAGCACACATGCAATAATTATTGTTTTTCTGACTTACCTCCAAGATAGAGGGGAGTTTGCATATCAAGCAATTCAACTCAGAATGGAATGCCGAGTTACCTCCAAGATAGAAGCATGCAGTGGTTAGGTTGTAGGTAAAATGGGACGAATGGGACGAATTGTTGAGTTACATCCTCCAACTTCCTCCCCCCACCACTCATAAATTGTTGCCTTAAAAAGGAAAACCCTTTTAATATCAAGAATACAAGTGGCGAGAGGTCTTATCCACTTTTTCCTCTTTTAAATAATGAGGCAGCTCCAAAATCTCTCCGAGGGGATTCATGTGACCAATTTTAAAAGAATAATGTTTATGTCCCAATAAAATAAAGCTTCAATAAAATAAAACTTAAGTTCAAACATCATATTCGATCATCATGTCCATTCTCCTCGAAACTAACAAGTGTACTATAACTATATATAATATTTTTTTTCCTTAACTACACACACACATATCATTTTCTTAACAAAATGCTCGAATCATAAGGGTATGGTGTTTAATTGTTAAACTAGATGTAATGTCTCTCATCACAGCTTAGGTTTGAAATTTTCGACCATTATGATTATCCAAAAGGAATATTTTACCATTGAGGAAAGTTCGATAAATCAGGTGTATTCTTCACTTCAATTAAATTATGTGATTTTTCAATTAACATTCATAACATCTATCTGTCATGAATAAATGTTCATAAGTTATCTTTAAATCATTTATAATAAATGCAGACACTATCCTGCTTTTATTATTATTAGTGACATTTGAGTCCAAGGTGAGGATTATAAATGGTGTCCTCATCAAACCCAAGATGATACCAAGTTATCTTTACTACACCCCCAAGGTTTTCCCTTGTTGTTTACCTTTCCCCCTAGTGGATTCATCCCCAAACATCGTTTTAGTCGCGCAACGCTTTAAGTATCCTAACATTATCAACTTCATCCACAATTTAATAAAGTTAGGATTAGTACTTACATTGTTTTTTTCTTACACTTCGCATTTCCCGGTCGCATATTAATGGGATGTTACATCCTTTCCCCCTTATAGTTTACACTGTGCTCGGTGTTACATATTTTTCAAAGCTTTGTATTCATTTCCATTTAGGTTCTCATTGCTTGCTTCCACATACTTTGCGATGTCTTCCATATTTGTTGTCCTCTAACCTGTTCTATGTAAGGAATCACAATGTCTAGCTAGAATATCATCTTATTCATACATACTTCTAATGTCAGCAGAATATTCATAAATAAAAACATGTTTTACTTGACTTCTTTTAGAGTGTCACTTTTATGGAAATTCTTTATGCGACAATGTTCTTAGCTTGACTTTCCATACGTACTTTAACACTTTAGATTAACATGATTACATCATGTGTTTTTAGGCCACCAACCCGAAATATGAAACATACCACTGTATGTCTACTATGATCAACATCAATAGTGTAAGCATAAATCAATAATCCAACACTATTTAATTTTAGGATATACAATGGTTCAAGTATTCTTGTTTACTCTATTTATCGATAGATAATAACATTACCTCATAGGAACGAAAGCGCATTTACTTTTTACAAGTATTATTAAATTCCTTTTGGTTCCTCTTGGATGCCATCCATCCAAACAAACACAGTTCCAATAGTACTCCGAGTACTAATCCAAGCCACCCAACACAAGGACGATACCCCTTCTTGGGCGTATCTCCTACCTATGCTATTCAAGGTGCTTCACTGAGATCAAACACTTCCTTTCCCAACACCATGATACCCAGAGGGTCTTCACGGATCCCCTACTCTCATGATAGTCTCTTATAGCATAAATTTGTGTGAAAATAAGTTTAACCAAATGTCTTACACCTGGGTGTCCCCATGGTTGCATACTTGTGCTTAGCTGGTCGAGGAGAAACATGTACCTCCTGCACATTCTTCTTTTTAGTTTCACATGTGACAAATGTCTCTCATGTCATTTGGTTGCTTGTAATCATGGACCTTTGGTTCCCATCACGGATCTCTATATTATTGCCATAACTAAGTCCCTGATGACTGCATTTCTCCATGAATAGTTAGTTAGAATATCAAATTGTATAACAATGTATATTTCATGTAACAATTCCCACCGATGAATGATTTCAAACAACTCTTTATATTTTATTCAATAGACATAGGCAATAAACTTCTTGCCTAATTATAATTCATAAGTGAAATATAATGATTTGAATCACCCCATTCCTTGCATAACATGTGATATTTTTTTTTAATAGAAACTATAAAAGGTTTTATATAAAACAGGTTGTGCACAACCATTCATTACAGAAAAAAGGTGGGAACTGAGAGTTCTTGCAGTTCAAAAAAGGATGAAACAAAACTGGTCCAAAAGGATGACCAAAGAACTCCACACAGAGTTTTTACATAACTTCTAAGGCCTGAGGTAGTGTATACCCTAATAAACTACTGACTAAGAAACAGATAGAAAAACATGAACTATTGAAACCATTAAAGATTGCCTGGGTGCTTGATGGGTTGGACAACCGATTCCTCCTCCATAGGGTGGGCCGTTGCTGCTAGAGTTTCAAGAGCCTTACTTCCTTGATTCATGCTTACCAAATGCTGGAGGTCTTCTTGAATTCTGTCCACCTTGCCCATGATTTCCCTGAGTTTTCTTTTAGTATCATCGATCCTGGAATCATGATTACTTATCTAATATGAGGTGTAGCTGACCTCTTCCCCCATATTTTTCACCTCTTTGGCAATTTACTTGTTGTCCATAATGCCAATGGCCATCATTTCATACAAACGCTTGAGATTTTTCTTCAAGTCTGCTAGCCCAACATTCTCGTTTTCCTGATCCATTCTTCCATGACTGGGAGAAATTGCTATTCTAGAGAAATTTCTATGGAGAGCCCAAACTGCACCTACAAACTCTTGGGCCTACTTGACAACAGAGAAATCAACAATAACCTATTTAAGAGTGTTGAGTTCCTGCAAGAGGGAATCACGGTCTTTTTTGCTTCGACAGGAGAGAGTGCTGACCGCACCTTCTTTCCACCCTGAACAATTGCAACCCAGAATTGAGTTGTTGCCTGCTAAAAAGGACCGGTCTTTAGTGGAGAGTCTAAGCCCAGAGCTAGAACTCAAGAACCACAGAGAAACCCCAACATGAGTAGAGCATAAGCAGGTGAAGAAAGTGGTGAGATCCAGCCTTTATTTTACAAGTACCCTAGTGAGAGGCAGAGATTCCCATGGGATTTCCTACAGAATGCCCTTGTCAACCCCTGTAATAATATCCAGTAGAATCCTCTCCAAAGAAATCACATAACGAATGGAGTGCACACCATTTCCAGGAGGAGAATGAGGGTGAGGAGGGATTTGGGGGGAAGACATATTGAGGAGGATGATAAGACCCAGAGCATGCAAGTTGTAAGAGAATTTAAGCCAAGGGAGATGGGTAATAAAGCCTTCAAGGATCGAGGAAAGGCCAGTGCAGAGTGGGAGACACCTGGCAGAAGAGAGGAGAGGAGTGGGATGACATGTTAAGGCAGGAGATCCTTCACGAGGATCCATAGGATTGAGGCCAGTGGTGAAAGGAGGGTATGTGGTGGCAAGGTGAGGAGGGGTAGAGCGACAAGGTTTAGAGCCTTCACTTAACTCCTTGGAGCCTTTACATAAAACATTAGAGCTTTCATATAGATCCTTGGAGGTGATATCAATGTGGTGGGGGTCTAAAATTACATCCCACAAATTCATTAAGGTATGGGTTTGGGGTGTGAGTTTTGGTCGTTTAGACAATAGTGACCTTGAGGTAAGGAGGCCCCTGTATTAGACAAAGCATTAGAATCAACATTATTTGTGCGAAGAATGTGATAGAATTCATATTGCTTAGATAAGAGAGGAGTGATTTTTCCATGCAAGCGACGACACTTTATAGAGCCTGTGTTATATCCATTGATCGTTTTATATATGACGTGTGGAGAATCTCCAAGTATCGCAATCCTGGAGAGATATTTGTTAGCTATAATTTTCATTCCCTGAAGGAGAGCCAACCATTCGGCCTCATTATTGGTCCTATGGCCAAGACCCCAAGCGAAGGTTTGTTCAACTTGTCCTCTAGGATCTGAAGGATCCCCCCTTCACCTGCCACCCCTGCATAACATGTGATATTAGTATTTATACATGTGCACTTTTAACATGTCTGATACTCATTTTATTTGATTTGTATGTGCACAATCATAAAAGTACATACCTCTATCATCGTTACCCAACTTTCCAAATGAGCTTCCTTGGTTAAAACACAACTAACAACAATGAATAGTTCCAATGATCTCGTTTTTCATAAGTCACATAAATACTAATAGTATCCAAGACTATTTGTTAATGCAATATTTCATAACGTAGTCATAAGGTGAGAATTTTAGTCATAGAAGACTTTCTCTTAGTATATAATCATATATCCATACCGAGTCAATAAGACAAAACTCGCCACTTACCCATAAGTGTTTTTTAACTCTATTACTCAATTCCCAATTTGTTTTATTTAGTCACTTGCCTTTACAACACCATAAATCCGTTACCAATAACATACACCACAATGGGTCAATATTTTCTTCAGACTAAAATATTAAGTAGTCACTTGTCTCTTGAACTCGATTTCAATGATTTCCTATAACATACAATGAGTTCTTCTAACAAAATCATTTACTATGTTTTTCAATTAACACTTTTGTCTACAATCACAGGTGAAAATGGAAGTGTTATCACTTAGCATTTGGAAATTAAAGAGACATTTCATAAAAACATTAAGGCTAATGGAATTTGTAACCATGATTCATGTTAATCAATGTCTCTAGTAATTATACATCATTAACACCATGCTTTTCCTACTAATGTATAAGCATCTATTATGAAAAATGCATATTTCTAATGACACACACTTTCGCTTTAATATGACACCTCAAAATTGTTATGGGTTCTTTTGTGGGTACTTGGAATACAAGAGATAGGTCATATGACTAAAAAGAATGGTTGTCCTCTTTTTTAATATTTTTACAAAGTTTGTCATGGGTATAACGTCTAGATATTTCTTCTAAGTGTTTTTCCTTGTATCAGTTTAATTGGCATCTAAATTATTCCTTTCGACTTCCCAAAGGATAACATATTATTTAATAGTCCACAATAATTTATTTCCATGAATCTATCCACTATGCATTTAACAATATTCTTATCCCCTTTCTTGGTAATGCTAATTAAATTTATTTTTATAGGAATCATATTATACTCAAAACCAGAAAATGGTACTTATCTCGTTTTTAGATGACCAACTGGTCACTCTAGTTTGAGCACAATCCTCGTCCATCCATAGGTTTCTCGAAAGAACTTTGCACCCTTCATTTACTTTCTATGACACAAAAAATGCAAGGTTATTTCGTCTTTATCATTGCATCTCCCACTATATGAATTTCAAAGATTACCATGCATTCATCATGACACAGAGAAAGATATATATAAAATAAATTATGATTTTCTTCTCTAGTGGAACTTTCTTTAATCTACATTCTAACTGTCACATTAGTGAGTCAACAAGGATTAGATATACACTTACAGTTCATCCCTTGAATACAAATGACTCATAATATGAGAGGGACAGTATTCCCCTATATTTACCTTATTGATTTATGTTATCTATAACCACGCAATCATTATTTTATCCAACTTGTACCTTCTGAATTGCATTCTTCACATAAAGGCCCAAGTGTTGTAGCTTGAGCTCTGATACCACATGTAACATACCCAAAATACCTGAATAGATTCTCCATGTGGGAATCGTAAAATTTCTTCTTCTTATATACATTTATAATCACACAAAATAAATTTAGAATCATTATTTTCTTAACCATGACCATTCTTTTAAGATTAAGAATCTACAAAATACAATCAATCTAATGCTAATTTACATAATCAATCTTATTGAATTTTATAATAAGGTACAACCGTTACATTAGTCACAAGGATATCCTTGAATGAGATAACGATTACACATTAACCCCTTGTTTAATTGTGGTTAACACCCTCTATAACAAGGTACCATACTTTGTACTTGATCCCCTGGGCGCAACCATCAAAGATGTGACATGAGTGTCCTGCAGTGAAGCAAACGACAATGTTATATATGCTTTAGATGATAAAAGAAGCTAATTAAAAAGTATGCACATATACAATTTATTTACTCTACACTGTTTTTTAAGAGTTATCCCAATGCCTTTCCACCATTTGGACACAACTTCTACAGACACCACTTGAATTCATGTAACTCAACATGCATATTAGTCTCTACTATTTAATAACAAATCTCTCATGTTTATGATAACACATAAAACCAATTGCAACCATAAATACTTAATCTTACATGCATATCGAACATATTCAAGGAAAACGTAGTCATCAATTTTATATCTACTACATATTCTTAAAAGGAAATTACAACATAAATCCAGTTGCAGAGATTTAACGGATTTGGTTTTTTTAAAACTATACAACGATTTCATATGGATATGGTTCTATACTAAACAACAAAATCATATAGATCTGGTTCTTTTAAANTATATATATATATATATATATATATATATATATATGATTAAAAATATATTTCTTATAAGAAGTCGTGGCATCAAAATGAGATTTATAATATCCAAACTTAATCTCATATCATAGATCGTAGAGATTTATAATATCAAACTTAATCTTATATCAGAGATCGCATAGATTTATAATATCAAACTAAATATTATATCCGAGATCGTAGAGATTTATAATATCCAAACTTAATCTCATATCAGAGATCGTAGAGATTTATCATATCAATCTAAATCTTATATCAGGTACTGTAGACAGTCAAAATGAGAAAAATCAAGCTTAATCTCATATCTAGAACTCGTAGGCAATCAATATAATAACCAAATGCAGGAAAAATATACATATCAATTACAGATCACAATCCAAAAATGGAGGCCATCATATCATATCCAAATGCACGCATTTTCTTACAGTGAGGTTCTATACAGAGATCCTTTATATCATAAATCCAAAACGCATACATTTATATCTAGATCCATGCCTATTCATAAATCACATGAAGTTAGTATAATCAGATAAAAAACCATCAAAATTTATCAGAAACTAGAATCGCATGCATCTAAAATCTATCAAAACTGGAAATCGCAGGCTTAAATACATTCAAATCCACAAAATCTATTAAAAATTGGATTCATGGGAATCAATACATGCTGATCCAAAATCTATCAGAAACTAGAATCACAGGTGCTGATGGTTTAAATCGGATCTAAGGACGCAGATTCAATATGGTTTCAATCAAAGATCAAATCTAATAAAAAATTAAATAAATCCCATACATCCGAATAATCGTCCATAGGAAGGCAAAGTCCAGAAGGATCATTACCTAACCAGATTCGTGTATCCTTTAAAAACACACGTAGAGATTAGAATTTAAACAACCATTAAAATGATGGGATTGGATGCAACCAGTAATCCAGTTCAAGATCCATAAATTGTGGATTTTTTCAGAGGCTAGCCTTGGGAAGTCACTTGCATCGTGTGGGTCAGATATACACCATAAATCAAATGCAACATTACAGCCACATACCTAATCAATCAAAGCAGATATTGAAATCCCTTTGCAAGGTTTGGATAACCTATCTACCAAACACATACCTTAGATAGAATGTAGTAATTAGGGATCGTTGCAGAGATTGGATCAAGTTCAGATCATATTCCCAAAACTCAAATAGTTTAGATCCAACGCATTAAGAATCCAAATCACAATAAGATATAGTCTCATTCAACACCAAATCATATTCATGGATCGAAAGAAATGCCAGCAGATGATTTACAACCATGAAGTCTCGTGATTTGTAGAACACAGGAATACAGTCTATGCAAATCCAATTATCAAATCACAAGAAAATTACAGATCTATGCTTACAAAAGGAACCATGGATAGTTTATCTGGCATACAAAAATCATTGTTTTGCATATCTAAGCATAAATGAATAGATAGAACCTCACAGAGATTAGCACACTAGCAAGAATTATTGTTTTTCTGACTTACCTCCAAGATAGAGGGGAGTTCGCATATCAAGCAGTTCAACTCGGAATAAAATGTCGAGTTACGTCCAAGATAGAACCTCTGTGTCGAGTTACCTCCAAGATAGAACCATGCAGAGGTTATCCTGCAGGTAAAATGGGATGAATGGGACGAATTGCTGAGTTACATCCTCCAATTGCCTCCCCCCACCACTCAGAAATTATTTCTTTAAAAAGGAAAACCATTTTAATATTGAGAAGACAAGTGGCCTAAGGTCTTGTCCACATTTTCCACTTTTAAATAATGATGCAACTCCAAAATATCTCTGAGGGGATTCATGTGACCAATTTTAAAAGAATAAAGTTTATGTCCCAATAAAATAAAACTTAAGTTCAAACATCATATTCGATCATTATGTCCATTCTCCTGGAAAGTAATAAGTGTACTATATATATATGTATATACATATATACATATACATATACATATATATACACACACATATATCATTTCCTTAATAAAATGCCCAAATCATAAGGGTCTCGTGTTTAATTGTTAAACTAGATGTAATGTCTCTCATCAAAGCTCAGGTTTGAAAGTTTCGACCATTACGATTATCCAAAAGGAATCTTTTAACGTTTAGGAGAGTTTGATAAATCAAGTGTATTCTTCACGTCAATTAAACTATGTGAATTTTCCATTAACATTCATAACGTCTATCCCACATGAATAAATGTTCGTAAGTTATCTTTAAATCATTTTTAATAAATGCAAACCCTCTCCTGCTTTTATTACTATTAGTGACGTTTGATTCCAAGATGAGGATTATAACTGGTTTACTCATTAAACCTAAGATGATACCAAGTTATATTTACTAGACCCCAATGGTTTTCCCTTGTCGTTTACCTTTCCCCTAGCGGATTCATCCCCAAACATCGTTTTAGTCATGCAACGCTTTAAGTCTCTTAACATTATCAATTTCATCCACAATTTGACGAAGTTAGGATTAGTACTTACAGTGTTTTTTGCTTACACTTCACATTTCTCAGTCGCATATTAAGGGGATGTTAATTCTCATAAAATTCTAAAATTATAATATAATTATAACTTTCTAAAATTGTTTTAAACTCAAGTCAAAACCAACTATGCCTCAAAAGGTGTTGGTGTAAAGATACCATAACTTGGTTAAACCGTTGGAACATTTATGAAAACGACATTTTGCATAACATTGATAATGTTAAAAATATTATTACTTCTAAATTTTAAGAGAAATGGTGGTGTGAGGAAAATTTAGCGGTTAAGAGAAAATTAAGATATTATAAGGAGGTCATTAATCCTAACTTGGAAGAGCAGTAGTATCTCTAAGTAACTAGCTCACCGAAGAAAATTTATATAGCCAAGGTTACAACAAACCCTCATGAACTCCATAGCTAAATAGGGTGTTGGTCTATTCCTAAAACTCCATGGGTGGAAAGGGTTTTCCATCTGTTTGAGTCTATGAGTGTTGAGAATGAAAACCACTTTCTCTTAGAATGTCATGCTTACACCCACATCAGGTTTGAGTTTCATAGTATTTGGTACAATACAAACCTTTTTAACCTCCTAACTTGCCAAAACTATAATGAGCTTGGAAAACATCTTGGCAATATTTTTGACCACATGAACAAGATTTTAAAGTAAACCAAGTATTATCCTTCTTAAGGTCTGATAGACCAAAGTTGGTCTTAGTGGAGGTTAATCGCCATCATCATCATTATCGTCATCCTCATACATTTACAATATAATATAACCTTATAAAAATACAATATAACATTATTATATTTACAATATTATTTAAAAATATAATATAAAAAACTTATAAGTAAATACAATATAAAATAAAGGCACATATAGTACATATAGGATACCAACAACAACAACAACAATAATTTCTCGTTCACTTTAAATTCATTTCGAAAATCCAGCTAAAAACATTTAAAATAATTTTTTTATTATATCAAGAGTAATGAGGTGCTCTACAACCTAGTATGAGGGAGATGTTTTCACATAACTAAGGTGCCATATTTTAATAAAAATAAAATAAAATTATATAAAATTAAAAAATAAATCATGTCCACTTAAAAAAAATTAAGTATGTTTTAATGAAAATTACATATATATTATGCTAAGTTAATCATCATTATTATTCATAAAATGTAAAATACTGTCAAAACCCCAAATTTTCATAAAAAATAAAATTTTTGAGATAACAACAAATGCTGAAACCTGCAGTCTACTAACAGCTAACCGTTAGCAATAAAAGAAATAGTCAAGTAATTAGTTTTACCAAATCTTAATTATATTAACTCAACAGTTCATTTTTGTAACAAGAATAAAGTCTTCTTGTGTATTGTTTTTACTTCAGTTTTTTGATGAGTCGTTTCATGTCAAGTAGGTGGAATCTAACTTTTGAATCCGGGGCTTACTTAGCAATTGTGCTAACGCAGAATATTACTGGTTCTTACAGGTTTATAGGTATGATTTAACAAGTACGTTTTAAAAATTCTTAAAGTATCCAACATTATTTTATTTGCAATAATAAAGCTTAGTAATTAAGCTGCTAAACTCTAAACAACTTTCATAAGGTAAAACCATTTGGCTTCCTTCAGTTTTTCTTGTAATAAAGTTCAGAAGTAAGTGGCGACAGTAAGATATATTTGTGACTCTAAGAATTAGAATCTCCGTTACAAAGTATTTCTATTTTAATCTATATAAATTGCAATGTTATAAAGATTGTTTCGTCAGTATCTATACAATAATACATTATCTTAACTGTGTAACAACTGTTCTACATTTTGCTTCTGCGAGATAACTTATAGCCTGTTAACCTTTTGACAATATAGGTTCGATTGTGCAAACTAAAACCATAATGCCTTCTTACATGAGATCATTGTTTGCCTAAAATTTAATTTCATGTCGAACCATGTGGTTCCAATAGTTTATGGACTCAATAGAATCATTCCTATTCAATTTCTTACTTTTTCTATGATACTTCTCTTGAATTAAATTACTATCTACAAACAGTTTATCTTAGATTGATGCTCTCAAACAGGCCGACTTACTAGTTATTTTGTATAATTCTATAACTACTTTACTACCCAGATATACATGGTGAATCTTTAGTGATTACCAAGTTGAGTCATGACCAAAACTCATCAAAGTATCGTCGCTTTGATCTATGTAACAAAATTTCATAAAAGTGTTCTTACAATACGTTTTGTCCACTTCATAGTTCTGCTATCATTTGAGTTATTAGTTCTTATGTGACTTATAAACATGCACACTCTATTTTGTTAATAGACATTCAATCTATAATTAGTTCATGATCATAAACATATTTAAATTAGAGTTTATGATTCTCTAAACTATTACATTATGCCATTTATTAAAGTTATATATTGTAAGGTTGTTATTACAAGAGATTTACCATGTATAAACTATAGTCTTTTTACAAAGGGAAACTATAGTTGTTCGGTGATTAGCATGAGCTCTCCCATAAAACATTTGATCTCTATCTATAATAAAGATAACATTTAGAGATAGGAAATGCAACCATCCAAATCGTGTTTGTAATATTATAATATATAAGTCGTATGGTTAATGAATAGAGTGGGTATTATGCATGAACTATTTCGAGCATTAACCAAGGTTTTTAAAAGTGACACTTCCTTGCTAGGTCAACGTAATCATGACGTTGATGTTCCAACCATGACCTAGTATCTCATATGATGAGCAATGTGTTGATTGATAAGCAATAATTTGGTTATAATATAGTTTTTTCCCCTCGTTCCAATGATTAAATAATTGGATTTCATTTTATGGAGGAACTATAGGGAACGATCCATTTGCATGCTTTTGATTTACTGACCACGTGGTCATATCCTAACCAAGGAAGGTATAATAGCCATTGTAACCCTAACCCTTATCATTTCTTTCCCGCAGTTCGCGCTGGCCCTTGAGGCTTCTCTGCTTGGCTTTCATGGCGACCATCGGTCCTCTTTTGCTCCGGTTGTCTTAAGTCTTGGTTCAGTGATGCATTTGTCACTGGTGTGTGGTTTTAAAATCCATTCTCAGTGGCTGGGGTTCTCTCTCTACAAAATTGTGGAGATTATCGTTTCCCTTGGCTTGCTGTCTGTGTAATCTCCACTTCGTCATCCTCGTGACTCGTTGTCTGCTCCAATTTTCTTTTGCTGTCCTCATGGATCGCCGTTGCATGAGGTTTTATCTTGCAGGCTGTTGAGTCCTTAGTTTCCAAAGCCTGTAGGTGACAGAACGTTTACCATACTGTTTGTTGCTTCACATGACAGGTAAATATTGTTTTTAATGTTTATTAAGTTTGCAGGAGGTGTATATGTCATTACAATAGCATAGCGATTCGTGAGTTGTTTTACTTCTAACTTATGTATTTCAAATCTCTTGCAGGGGATTGCAGCCATATACATCCATGTTTGAGGGAGTATGCAGACTGCCTTCCATGCTGTAGCTCATGGCTTAGTTCAGGTAAGCCCCGTGGTCCATGTGTTGGGTTTTCACCCTACTTGTAACAGGGTGGTCAATGGAATCACCCAGGGTTTGGGGAAACCTTCCTCGAATCGCCATAAGTTATGTGGTTTGATTTTACAGGTTGTTTGTTGAAATACCCAGTTTTAAACCCTCCCTAGTCGATGGGTAGACTCGGTTTAACTAAGCAATGTATTTAGTTTGATGTTTGGCTTTACGACATGTTTAAATTAATAGTTCTTGTAAAGACAGTTCTTTCTTCAAACTTGTTTTGGTTTATAAGCTGTTTTATGTTATACTCTGTGTAAATTCAAGGTTTTTACCCTTCTTGACTGTAAATGAAGTTTTGTACTTTGTATGAATTACTCTGTAAGAGTTTGTAATTAAGGTTTTCAAGCCTGATACATACAGTCATTGTTTAGTTGTAATCCTTACTCATTTTTTCTTACAGTTTACGAGCTAGGGTTTATCTTATGAAAACCCTTGTTTTTAAAATAAATTATTCTATTTAGTTTTTAACAATTTTTATTACTTAATTTGTTTGACTATTAACTAGTATTACAATGCATTATGGAAATTCTAGTTTATAATAATTTCACAGCCTATTGTTTTGTCTTTAATGGACTGTAAGTAATTTATAAATACCTCGTTACTTAATGGCTACAAAAATTAAATAAATTTGATTTATTACTTCAATGTTTTGATATTTATAAATGTAATAATTATAAGGGTTTTAACCGTGTCTTTCGCTTTCACAGGTACACCATGTTAGTAAAATGAAAAGACACAGTTTTCTTTTATAAGTATACATTGTTGTTCAGTAATGTATTTTATTCGTGTGAAATGAATTTAGTTAGTTCTTTTAATGGTTAAAAAGAACTATTCTTATGGTTTATCCTAGGTTACTAATGTATATAATAAATACAGGTAGCTTACAGCTCAGAATATGAGCTAGGGTTTTTACCCATTTAACTTTTATAGTAATAATTTTTGTATTGTTATTTTGTTAATTCGATTACTGTCACAAGATTTCTTTAGTTTGTTTAAAATAATTACTAATTTATAAACAATTCTGTTCATTGTTAATAATAATATTATTGTATTAATAATAATATTGTTTGTAAATATTGTATTCTCTTAAGTTTATATTTGCATATATGTGTTATTAATAAAGACTGAGAACAGTCTATAATAGTTTAGTTTATTTGATAAGATTATTTCTGTAAGTGTTATTTGATAAGATTATTTCTGTAAGTGTGTAAAGACAGTTCTTTATTAATAATAGTTTATGCATAGGTTACTGTTGTCTTCTAATTATTTTAACTCTAAGAAAAAAAATACTGTAAGAGTTATTAAGTTCTTATTTATTATATTTCTTATCTCAAATTAGTTTTTCTTCAGAATTTAATTAGGTTACTAATCCTTACTTAACATAAATAATAAGCATTCAACTGACATTTCTATTTCTTCTATTTCAGTGTAGATGTACAGTTTACAAAAGAAAATACTGTGTAAAAGAATAACCTATATACTAGAACACATTGCTATTAGTAAAATAATATGACCCTGTTCTTTTTCTAGTATCTTAATACATAGTCTAGTTCTAACAACAACCCTACTAAAAAAGATTAATATTCTTTCTCGAAGCACTATCTACTGAAAGAAAAGATTTCAATACTCTGAAAAACATAAGTACTCTATTCATTTCAGATTTCAATCATACTTCATTCATTTTAAACACACTACCTGTGCTAGAGTACGATCTGGTTTAATCGAGATGGGGAAAAACACAGGTAGGATTATTTTTCATCAAAGTATAGATTCAACATTAAAACAACTGAGAGATTTCAAGATTAACAGTTCACTACATAACATATAAATCATTCATTATTTGTTCATACTGAGATATAAAATTTAACACAGAAATTAATAGATAGTAGAACTTGTTTTTAAAGCTGGATGACAACAGCGTTGGGAGGCCGTTCCTCCCTACCAAATCCTGGAGAGCGCTCAAACAACGACTTCTCAGGACCCTCGAGCCTATTCCTGGTCTCCTTGGCTGGGACTGGGTGGAGCAAATAACAAAGTACTAATTCAATAACTTAGTACCAACTTTGCACTCTGCAGCAAGATCTTTCAGCTAAGAAGCCGTACTAGATCACTTCCTGCAGTTTACCCCTCAAACACCTTCCACAAAAATTCCCTTCCCAATGAATTCCTTGAAGTACATTCACCTGAATGATTCTTCTCCTGGAATGAGCAGCCTCAGCTCTCTTCAATGGGATTTTTTATTAATATTGCCTAGGTCTTTTTGGGTTAGTTGTAATTAATTGACCCACTTGCTCTGATCCCACTTTCTTAGGGGATCATGACCCCAAATGTAGGGAGGTTTCCACCTACAATACTGGAAGTGTTTGAGGATGCTGCCACTTGTCTATTTGCTCTCCACCTAGTCTCCTCCACCAACTTGACCAGTAACACTCTTTTTAACAGCTCTCCCAAGCTGTTGTCTCCACTTTTATTTATTTAAAATTAAAATATTGAGAATTACATTACAACTTAGCATTAAATTTAACATAATGTCTTGGGATAAAATCAAAATAAGATAATATTATTTTGCAAAATTGAGGCATGTGACAAATACATTCTCATAACACATTTTTAAAATACATTTTATGAAATAATTTTAATTTTTAATATAAATTTTATATGTAATAACATTTCACACATGGGAGTTGCATTGTTTTACTTTATAAAGTGGAGTGGCATGAAGGTGAGGATGTATATGAGGTTATGATACATGGGATGTTATGATGTATATGAGGTTATGATTGTTTTAGTTGTATTTCTGAATATCAATTAAATATTAATATCTTGTTTTAATTTTTATTTATATTTTAAAATATATATACATTATATTTTATTTTTATTTATATAAATTGTATTTTTAAAATAAATAATTTTTTTTATTGTTTAAAAGTATTTGGTAAACAAATATAAAAATCTATACCTTTTATGATATATATATTTTTTAATTCCATTACTTTGATACTAAACTCACATCCAAAAATACGTTAAAAAAAAAACATAATAATGTTAAAAAATATAAATATCTCTTCTATATAAATTTTACACAAGTAAAAGTATTTCTAAAAATTGTAATAATTCTTTCCAATTAAAAAAATATATAGCGTATACCCATCATCATCGTGAATAATTAAAACATACCCACTCATTAAAAGATTTAGCTATGCAATAATTACCTTGATAGGGGCTTTTATAGTTATTTAAATTTAAATAAAATTATAATTGAAAGTTTTTGTAAAGCTATGTATATCTTTCTTTTTAAATTGTTAAAAGTTTAAAATAAAACAAGTGTTATTTAGTAGCTAGTACTTGCCTTTTTGTATAGGGATAATTAAATTATGAGTATTGGATTGATTTTAAATGAGAAGGTAACTCATAAGTATGTTGTGAAATAGGTACTTATACATTGCATAGTTATTAAGAAAATATGATATATTATGAAATAGGTAGGAACAAATTCAATATAAATTTCAAATTAGAGTACATATATACATAAATATGTGAATAAAGATTGTTTTATTGATAACAAGTTAAACATTGAAATAAATGCCTCTATGTAAAAGATAATGTAAAATAAATTAGCAACTAAGTTTTGTTTTAAATATTTTTATATATTATTTGTGTTTAGTTTAACCATTAGAATAACTATCAAATATCAAAAATATAATTCCAAAAGCTTTCCAAAATTCTTTATCAAATATCAAAGTAATTATAAAATAATATATTTTTAGGTGAAATGAAAAAATAAGATTTTTTTTTCTTCTAAAAAATATGTATTAGAGTATTTTTCACAAATATATATATTAAGTAAATAGTGATAGTAGTTTATAGTTAATTTATAGCTAATATAATTAATAGTTGGAAAATGAAAAATAAAAACTTAATATATGAATAAAAAATCTAAAAACAATGTTTTTAAAATATGTTATTTATAAGAAATTATTGATAAAAAAATTATATAATTTTTAACATGATAAACTAAGGAAATGTGAAGTTGATATTATACTTATAACAGTTAAATTTTTTTTATATACTTAAAGTTTCATTTTAGACTTTGTAACCAAACAAATCATATTTAGAGTGTTTAAATAATTTAATTTTATTGTACATTAAAACTTACAAAAAAAATTATTGATCATGATAGTTAATAGATATAAATACACTTGAAATAGTTTACTAGCACACCCACATAGTTTGTGGCTGGATCAAGTTTATTGGATCAAATGGTTAAGAGATAGTTATGGAATGAAAAACACTTTGGAAATATTTTTTATTTATCACATTTTTCTAGTTAAACATGTTGAAGTGTGAGTTATCCATACCTATGTTATTATGGACATTTTTCCAATTATCCATTTATCAACTATTTATACATCAGCTATGAGTTATCCATGAATTGAGATTGTAGTTTACCCCAAATATCAAATAACTATAAACATAAATACCTTATAATGAAAAAAAATGATATAAAAAAAATAAAAAACCTTTAAAAATAAAAATGATATATTAAATTAAACTTGGAGCCAATTTTTTTTGTTGATATGTATGAATATTAATTTATAAACATATATTAATAAAAGTTAAAAATGTGTTAAGATCACGCTGATGTTAATGGGCTTGTGATCCCATTCGAAATCTGCAACCAGCAACATGATCAACGACAAATGGCAATGAATTATTGGATGAATGACAAGTTACACTGCATGGCATGTGGAAAGTTAAAGTATGCAATCATTTGGAAAGAAAACCTTTGTTCTTATTAATCGATCAATTTTTTTTTATATATTTCATTTTAAATATAAAAAAAAAAATACATAAATATATTTATAATGTTAAAACTTAAAATTAAATTAAATTTAAGTTTGTCAAAACCAAACTAATAACGGTCAACTGCTTACTTATTACAATATAACTCTGCCTGCGGCAGGGATAATAAATTTATTTATTTATGTGGCGAGGAATAAGGTGAAAATAAAATATTCTGTGCTGTACAACCTGTATTTAGCTAACTATAAATGACCTGTTAACATGGGACCTATTAAGCGCTAAAAAAAAGTTATACATTTCATATGCTTGCTGACGTGGGACCTGATAAACCCTAAAAGGTTTTGCAATTCAGATTTTTGGATTCTGAAATAATTCTGTGAAACAGGAAACGTGAGGCCAGGAAAAACAAAATGGGAAATCCGAAGTTAGCATGCATATATGTTGGTCTGTCTATTAATAGTTCTGTGAAACAGTGAAAGTTCACACAAGGAGCCTTTGCTATTATATAGTAGAGAAGTTACAGCAAGCAGCGTTGAAACAATATGGCTCGAACATCGCTTCAAGCGTTTGGAGAACAACAGGTTATGGCCTTTCCTGCCATTTCATCCCAACTGTAACTCATCGATACAACATTTTGCTCCTCAGTTGAAACCCATCTCACAAACAAACTAGTATATGCTACTAACAAAATATAGACGGTATTGTAATTCACCTGCTCCTCGAATTATTTCTGCTGGCCATGGCCAACTAAGCTATTACACGCCATTGATAGTAGAAACTAGAAACTAGTACAACAAATATAAAAAAAGAAACCAGGAAGACTGGTGTCTTCCTCTGCCTTTGTGTGACTTGCCGATGAATCCATCTCCAGATCAGGGAAGCGCAACAACGCCAAACCCTCTCTCGGGGGCCAATAACAGCAGCTTGTTTTGTACATTAATCTCTATCTTTTCGGCCAGGATAGAGCTAAATGCACTAAAACAAGCAGGTAGAGACGTCCCATATTTCAGTCTCTTAATAAATAGAGAGAAGAATCCCATGGCCCATCTAATACTTTGTGCAAATCCGATTTATCAGATGAAACAAAGTAACAGAGAACCCACTAAGTTGTGCTTATCCATGAGTGCCCATGTTTTTCACAACATTTTCCAAACAATAATTTGATATCCCCCAGTCCACATCATACAAAAGGAGCGTGGGAATGAAACAGTGACCCCATTACTGAAGCTCACCATGTGGGTGTGCCACTAACATGAATTCCACTTTGTCAGAATGGCTCATTGATCCTCATTTTCAAATCATTTCTTAATTTGAGTTCATGACCAACTGCTTCAATTCTTTCTTTCTTTTTTCACCTGCCATACTTTTTCCCTCGTCGCCACATACTTTTCTTAGTCTGGTAGTCATGATGATCAGAACATTATCTTAGTCTGATCACAACATTATAGTGCGCCAACAACGCACATACTATCACAGTGCTCTCCTCCTCCTCTATGCATTTTCTACCTTTCCTATTTTCTAGGTTAAATCTTCATGCAATTCTGTCATTACCAGCTTGATCTGGGTTTCAAAGTAAATTAAATTTTGAGTATGGAGGTTTTCACTGTGTTGAATTGTGTTAAATTTTTTGGTATTGAAGTTTCAATTTCATCATGTGTAGATGTTTTTGAGTTAATTGAGGCATGTTTTAACTCATTGATACATGTTTATGTTTATGTAGCACCGTTCACCCATTTTCAAGATCACCCTTAACCCATCTTCAAGATCATAATGCTTCACTACTAAAGTGTATACTCAAAAATATGCATGTCCATCAATAACCCATGTTTTAAACTGATTGATACATGTTTTTATAGCACCCTCCACCATCTTCAAGATCATAATGCTTAACTACTAAAAATTACACTCAAAACATGTCGATCATTTCAAGACATTTACATAACACATACTAATTAATATGTTTCTATAGCACTCTCCACCCACCTTGAAGATCATAATGCTTCACTACTAAAGCTTACACTCAAAACATATAGATCAATTCAAAACATCTACATACTAATTGATACATATTTTTATAGCACCCTCCACCCAATTGATACATATTTTTATAACACCCTCCACCCATCTTCAAGATCATAATGCTTCACTACAAACAAACAAAAAAAATAAAAAACACTCAAAACATGTCGATCAATTCAAAACATCTACATAAGAAAACTCCAAAAAATACACACAGTAAATTAAAGTATTTTTCACCAAAACTGAAAGTCACCAACGGAACTCCGCGTATTAACACTTGGTCACGCCTGAAAGTAATTTTTTTGCACAGTTGTGGCCATGAATGATCATGACAGAATGAAATGAGGCTCCACAAACGTCTACTCCACATTTGAAAATCACAAGTGTCGGGACTGTACTGCATCGCGCAATTATTTTCTAAATCCACATTGGTGAAATTTAAGGTCCCCTTTGAGGGACGACCAGTGTTTTACCCTTGTGTTACAACCTGGAACAAACCAAACCTACCAATCTGGACTTGTCAAATGGCCCCCTTCTGTATAGTGCGACTGCACTTTTATTATAATTTTTACTGTTGAGTTTCCTTTTTATTTAATTGGCCGACAGTCTTTTCTTCCAGGTTGTCATGATTTCTCAGCTTCGATCATTGAAGGATCGAATTGCACATGCTTTTTTTCTTTCCATGAATCTTCCGTCTTCTATGAAAAATAGAAAAAATTTATCGGAATTTGGTTGTGTCAGTTCCAATATTAAAGATTAAACACCCATTAAAATGAGTACTCACGGATACAAGAGAGGAACCACTTGAAGGGAGATTTAGACAACATTGAGGTATAGTCAACTAGTCAGCCATTCGATGGCAAGCAATGGGCAACGAAATATCCGCAATATGGAAATTATGATCCAAAATCAAAACAGAAAAAAATGATCATATGTACTTTGCACATTACATAAAGAGCTCTGTTATAGGTATTAATAAAAATGAAGTGTACAAGGACACTTTCATTGTTTTTTTTGGGTTAAATGCACAAGGACACTTTCATTGTTTTTGTTAAACGCTAGAAAAGTGCTATGTAGAAGCCAGCCAAGGAACATGAGCAAGAGAGGTTTGGGGTCTATTAGCCCTTTGAAAGAAATATTTTGGTTTTTGTTTAATGGTTTATGGACATGTATTTGTGGAATACATACATATATATTTATTTTGTTAGATTTTTATCATTTAGTTAGTATGATCTAGGATCTTATTTGAAAGAATAACATGCATAGCAATAATCACAAGAGATAAGAGACACAAAGACTTTTCCTTGGGGAAAGCATAAAGAGAAAACCCTGCAACTTCCTCAGAGATAGAATAAGCAACAATGGCAAAAGCAAAACCCAAAACACAAAGATGATCTCCGACACTTGTTCTCTCTCTCACTTGTGCGAGCTCCTCTTCTCTCACTCATGCGCTACAATTGAGTGAGTGTGTGTTTCAAATAGAGAGTCTTACTCTCTATTTTTACTAGTTTTCGACTCGACAATTACTTACCTAGGCCGACCTCACTAGGAGAGTCTAATAACCCTAGTATCCCTCAACTCTCGGGACTATTTCCCCGACTTACAAAGGAGAGTTAACCTCTATGACTTTACATGACTTTATTATATTAATGATTCTCCTGATTGGAGAAACATCAGGGTACAATGAAATACAATATAAGATATAAAAGTGAATACATTCCGAAGTTACAAATACATCAACACTCCATCTTAAATAAGAAGGTATTTTCTTGACACAGTTCATTAGCACAAGTCTTCATCATAGGATCATCATCAAAGTTGGATCATCATCATCACTGCTCCCGCTATCTTGAGCAAATGGTGTTATCTCTCAATTCTACTCGTCATGGGAAGTTTTACAGATCCAACCCTTTTTCATGTTGGTTGTAGGCCTAGCCTCCATGTAGGTCTTCATCGACAAAGCCATCCCTTTTTCATGTTGGATGTAAATCTATAGTGCCAGCCATTTTTCATGCTGGATGTAGCTCTCCATCTACAGATCCAACCCTTTTTCATGCTGGTTGTAGTTCTACAGAGCCAACGCTTTTTCATGTTGGTTGTAGGCCTTGCCATCTACAAGGTCTTCCTCTACAGAGCCAACCCTTTTTCATGCCGGTTGTAGTTCTACAGAGCCGTCCCTTTTTCATGTTGGTTGTAGGCCTTTCCCTCTGCAAGGTATTCCTCTACAAAGCCAATCCTTTTTCATGCTGGTTGTAGTTCTACAGAGCCAACCCTTTTTCATGCTAGTTGTAGGTCTCAGCACTTATATACGACCATGGGAGGAACCAATCCTACCACCATGTTAGAAGAGCATAGTACTTACATCTGACCATGGGAGGATCCAATCCTACCACCATGTTAGAAGAGCATAGTACTTACATCTGACCATGGGAGGATCCAATCCTACCATCATGTTAGAAGGGAACAACACATACATCTGACCATGGGAGGAACCAATCCTACTACCATGTCAAAAGGGCACACAGACTCATCACTTCCTCTTGGAAGGAACCTCGATCTGGAGAACACCAAGCTTCTCCTTGAAGTACTCAAACTTCACTTTGGCTAATGGCTTGGTCAACACATCAGCTATCTCCTCATCCATTGCATTATACTGGAGCTTCACTTCTCCTCTCTACACTATATCCCTGATATAGTGATATTTGATCTCAATATGCTTCGACTTGTCATGGAACAATGGGTTCTCTGACAACTTCACACATCTTTGGTTATCACAATATATATAAGTAGCATCCAACTGGAGATCAAACAAATCAGATAGTATCTTACTCAACCACTCTGCCTCACAACTAGCCGAACAAGCTGTGACATACTCTACTTCATCTATACTTAGTTCCACGCGGGACTGCTTCCTGATAAACTAAGAGATCACACCTGATCCCATACTGAAGCATCACCCTGAAGTGCTCTTCCTATCAATGGCACCACCTTCCCAATACAAATCCACATAACCCTCCAGATTAATCTTTTGATTCGCTTCATATTTGAGCCGATAGTCAGCTGTACCCTTCAGGTACCTCAGAATATGCTTTGCAGCAATCAGGTGAACATGTCTTGGATCCATCAGGAACTAGCTCAATGTGTTCATAGAAAAGCAAATATTTGGTCTCTTGTTTGTCAGGTACATCGATGACCCAATCATCTGACGATACATCATGGCATAAACCGACTCTGATGAAGCATCACTCAATAGCTTTAGGTTTGATGCCATAGGTGTGATCTTGGCCTTGCAACCCATCATCCTGAACCTCTTCAAGATCTCTACTACATACTTCCCTTGTCCCAGGGAGATTCCATCTGCATTCTTCCACACCTCCATGCCTAAAAAGTAGTGCATCATACTCAATTCTTTCATCTCAAACTCGGCAGCAAGCTTCCTCTTTGTGTCAGCAATCAACCCATCCTCACCTGTCACAAATAGGTCATCCACATACAGTAGGAGTATCATTGGGTTCCCTTCCTCAACTTTATAGTAAAGGTTGGAATCCTCTTTACTCTTGGTAAAGCCCAAACTAGTCAGAAAGTTGTCAATCCTGTTATACCATGTCCTCGGTGCCTATTTCAAATTGTATAGGGCCATCTTCAATTTGCACACATGAGTCTCCCTATAATGTGTTTCGAATCTGAGTGGATGCTCCACATACACTTCCTCTTCCATTACACCATTCAAGAACACAGCCTTGACATCGATTTGGTGTATCTTGCATTTCATTATTGTAGCCAGAGCAAGTACCGATCTGATGGAAATGTATCTGGCTACAGGTGCAAAAGTTTCTTCATAGTCTATCCCTTCCTTCTAGGAGAAGCCACGTGCCACAAATCTTACTTTATATTTCTCTATGCTGCCATCTGCAACATGCTTGATCTTGTAGATCCACTTGGAAGTCACAACAAACTTCCCCTCTGGTCTTGGTACCACATCCTAGACATCATTCTTCATGATCAACTGGTACTCCTTGATCATAGCATCTTTCCATTCTTTCTTTTCCACTGCTTCTTCATAGTTGGAAGGTTCTTTATCGATGATGTCACATAGTAGGGATAAATAACTCGAGTAGGACCTAGTTCTCTTCCTTTCTCTTTGCATTTCTTCTGAATCCCCATATCTCTCTGCACCTTCGATAGCCTCTTGTACCCATGCACATTTCCTTTGGTACGGATTCTTCTCCTAGGGTGGATCTACAGGTTCCTGAGTTTCTTCCATTTCTCAATCTTCTTTTGGAGTTGCATCGTTCATAGTTGTATCTCGGGTCCTGGGTACTTCTGTTTCTTCAATGTTTTCAATGCGTTTCTTTTTGGATTTGTTGTAGGCTGAGTCTTTGTCAAAATTCACGTCTGTGTTGATGTCGATATTCTTGAATCCTGGGAAATATATTCTGTAATCCTTCAAGCTTTCACTATATCCCACAAATATACTCTTCTTTCCTAAAGGATCTAACCTTGTCCTCTTTTCTTTCAGAATGTGTATGTATACTGTACAACCAAATATTCTAAGATGACTGACTTCTGGTTTCTTATCAGAGAAGACTTCTAAAGGTGTCTTGTTCTCAAGTATTCTATGTGGAGTACAGTTCTGTACATACACAATTGTCTTAGCAGCTTCTTTCGATAGATGCATGGGAAGATCTTAATCATGAAACATTTCCCTTGCTGCTTCCATAATCATTCTATTATTCCTTTCTGCAACCCCATTCTGTTGTGGATTATATGGAGTGGTCAACTCCTTCTTAATCCATGAATCTCTGCATAATTCCTTGAATTCATCTGATGTGAATTCTCCGCCATTGTCTGATTGAAAGGTCTTGATTTTTTTCTCTATGTGTTTCTCGATCAAGGCTTTGAATTCCTTGAACTTACTGAATACTTCATATTTTATTTTCAAGAAATATATCCATGTCTTCCTTAAAAAATCATCAATGAAAGAAACATAATATACATACCCACTTAATGAACTGGATGACATCGAACAACATTCATCGGATTGGATGATTTCCAATATTTCTTTTTCCTTGCTCTCGTTGCTTGGAAATGTCTTCTTTGTGTTCTTTCCTTTTGCACATCCTTTGCAAACACCTTCATGTTTTGCCTGTGTTTCTAGAATACCTTCAACAACTTTTCTTGTAAATGGTAGTTCCATGTAGTGCACATGTGCAAGCCTTCTATGCGAAAGTTCACTGTTCTGGTTGGACCTTTAATTTGTATAATCCTCCCTCTTGCTCTCTAATCACTACTGCATCTTCTATAGTATTTTCCTTTGGCCACATAAAAACTTGGCCATCTACAAATGCAACCCTCATGCCTTTTGCATCCAATGCAGAGATGGAGAGAAGGTTCTTCTTTAGTCCTGGTACAAACAAGACATCCTTCATCTTCATAGACTTTCCAGAGTCTATCTTATAGGAGGATTCACCAATACCTTTTATAGGATACTCAAAGCCATCCCCAAGTTTCACTTTGTTGGGTGACTCATGTTCGAATAGTTTCATAAAGGATTCTTTGGATCTCATCATATGATTGGAAGCCCCACTATCTATGAGCCAATCATTGCTTCCATGTGTAATAGTTCCCATGAGGGAATAAATCAAAACATATTCTTCATCACTTGAAGAGTCTTCACTTTCTTCTTTGAATCTCTTTCTAGGAGGTGCATGATTCTCTGTAGTATGATCATGATGTCTTCTTTTTTTTCTCTTCTTCTTGTGAGAGCCACCTTTGTTTCTAGGACACTCTCTGGCAAGGTGTCCGTTCTCGTCACATGTATGGAATTTGATTTTAGATAGATCTCTGCTATATCTTCTAGGATTATCTTTCTGATTTTGGTGAGAATGCTTACCATTTGGATAATGGTAGTCTCTTCTGCTTTTCTTGGTGTATATTGTGAGAGCTTAATCTTGATTTCCCATATTTTCTTCTCGAGCTATTGTCCGAGCTTCTTCTTGTGGGAATTCCACACAGCCTACTGAAAGTTATTATCTTTATTCTAGCACAAATCCCTTCAATGAAGAAGTCCCATGACTTGGAAAGACCATTCAAGGTGGTCATCACAATTTCTGCATTCTCTACTTCTTCATCCACTACTTCAAGTTGTTCTTTCATTTGAGAGACCCTTGTAAAGTATGACTGTATGGTCTCTGCATTCTGGATCTTTACATTCTTCGGCTGATTTCTCAAAGTCATCTTATGATTTATATTCTTCCCTTCAAATAACTTGGTCAAGGAATCAAACATCTCTTTAGGTGTCTTTAGGGTAGACACCTATGGTCTAAGGTGATCCTTGATAGAATCAACAATAATCTTCTTGTCCTTGACCAAGTTCTTCATGTGTAAGGCTTTAGCCTCATCTCCCTCTGGAACTGGAACTTCTCCACTTATGTAGGTGTCCAATGCATTTTCTTCAAGAACTAGTGAGATCCTATACTTCCATGCTCAGAGTTTTTATCTCCTTCAAGCTTGTCATCAAGCTTGGTGTTATGAGACATCTTAACCGAGAACCTCAAATAGAAATACAAAATATTTAGATCTTACCAATTTGAGAAGTCGGAACTGGATCTGGAGCTGATCTTCTGGTTCAGGAGAAAATTAGAGTTTGACTTTCTAGGGTTCTACCCAGCCAAAAACTTCGATCTTGGTCTCTAAAATTCAATTTTGAGGAGGAGAGAAGTCTTATGTTGGGCTTACTCAAAAATTCCACTTCTGTGGAAAGCCCTAATTTACCGTTGTAGTGGTAGGTCAAAAACTAAAAATGCTCAGAATTAGATTATGCTTTCACAAAAAGATGCACCCTTTAATGGAGATTCAATCTAGCCTCATTTTGCTGATTATCTGTGGAGAGAGACCCAAAAAGTAAGAAGCCCTAGCTTCTGCAGCTACATTGTGTCTTCTTCTCACGTTAGCTCTTATACCATGTTAGATTTTTTATCATTTAATCAATATGATTGAAGATCTTATATGAGAGAATAACATGCACATAAATAATCACAAGAGACAAGAGACACAAAGAGTTTTCCTCGGGGAAACCATAAAGGAGAAAACCCCGCAACTTCCTTAGAGATAGAATGAGCACCAATAGTAAAAGTAAAACCCAAAACAAAAAGATGATCTCCGACAGTTGTTCTCTCTCTCTCACTTGTGCAAGCTCCTCTTCTCTCACTCATGCGCTATAGTTGAGTGAGTGTGTGTTTCAAATAGAGAGTCTCACTCTCTATTTATACTAGTTTTCCACTTGATAATTACCTACCAGGGCTGACCTCACTAGGAGAGTCTAATAACCCTAGTGCCCCTCAACTATGGGGACTATTTCCCTCACTTACAAAGGAGGGTTAACCTCTATAACTTTATTATATTAATGATTCTCCCTATCGGAGGAACATCGAGGTACAATGAAATACAATATAATATATACAAGTGAATACATTCCGAAGTTACAAATTCACCAACATATTTTAATAGAATGACAAATAAAAAACCTACATCCAGTTTTAAACCACTAATTAATAAAATAATCCTAATACCCCCTACCACATATGTCTCTTTCTCTCTCTCCCTAACTACCTTAATCACCCCTTAGCCTAGTATTCCCTCCCTGCACCTTGATATATCTCTCTCTCATCCCCTTTTCCCTAATCACCCAAACCCTCCCCCCACTCACCCTCTCTATCTCTCTCTCTGACATTCACACACACACACACACACCCATTCCTTCCCCAACCATTAACCGCCTCTTCTCTCTCTCTCTCTCACACACACACACACACTTAATAAGCCCCTCTTCTCTTTCTCACACACACACTTAATAACCCCCTCTCTCATTCTCTTTCCTTCCTAATCCTTCTCTTACCTATAGTCCCCTCTCCTCCTCTCTCTTCTCCCTCTCTCTCTGCTTCCCTCTAACCCTCACTAAACANCCTCCTCCCCTCTACAGCTCCCCCCACCATGATATTTATCTCTTTCTCTCTACCAACCCTCGTCCTCCCCCTATCCCTAATCACCCACACCCTCCACCCCTCTTCCCCTAGGATCTCTCTCTCTCTCTCTCGCTCACTCACCCATGTAATACTATAGATACTTGTACCCCCCACCCTTCTCTCTCACCCCAAACCCCTAACACCCTCCCTTTATTCTCTCTCTCTCTCTCTTTCACCCTTGTACTCCTCATACAACTAACCCCCATCCTCTCTCTCTCTCTCTCTCTTTCACCCTCATACTCCTCCCCCTACCTTTAACCACACAACTCATCTTTTCCTCTCTTCCCTCTCTTCCTATTAATACTTACTAACCCTATCTCTCACTTTTTATCTCCCTTAGTCCTCCACCTACACCTTACCCCCATTGCTCTCTCTCTCCCCCAACACCCTAACATGCTCTTCTCTCTCTCTCTTATTACCCCTAACTCTCCCTCTCTCCCTAAACCCATTCTTAGTCTCCCTACACATAACCACACCCTCCACCTTTCTTTTTCTCTCTCCCACTTCCCCTAACCCTAACCCTCTCTCTCTATCTCTTCTACTCCCCATCCCCCTACCCCTCTCAGTTGCAGTCTCTCCTACTTTACCTCCTTGTACAACTTACCACTCCCTCGTCTCTCTCTCTTTCTCTCTACCCTAACCCCATATACCTTATTCACTCTAACAACCTTAATCCTCCCTAAACCACTACTACCCCAACCCCGATATTTATCTATTTCATTCACCCAACCCCCCTCCTTCCACTTGCCCCTAAGGAAAATTTGATTTTTACCAAAAAGCACATGCATTTTGGTTTTCATGACACCTAGATAGGGGAGGAAGGGAAATTTGAATTTAAAAGAAATGCTCTTGCATTTCTTAGCAATAAGATCGAGCCTTGTAATGTGTCTGGGTGTCATCACTCTTCCTATGTGCGTTTTAACTTAGCTTCGAGTTAACCAAACCTATGGTATGGAATATGGTAAACCATATCTAATTAGCCATCTCACCATTTTTCTCAATATGCCTTTGTTTTACCCCTGATTATAGTATGCTACATATAATCATCTTTTATGATTTTTTAGAGCGAGATAACATTTTTTTTGCAGATTCCAAATATGTAATTTATAAAAAAAATAGAATTTTTCTATTTTCTTGTGTCATTACTCAACTCAAAAAACACATTGTTAGTGTTCTTTTTCAATAACTTATTCATTTCTCAAGCATTTAAAAAAAATTGTATGGTGCACTTCTAGACACCAACCTCTACATGATATTAAAAATATGGGTCATGATCGTTGCATTAAGACCTTCAAAAGACACATCCACACTTGGTGTACTGTTTTTGAGGTTTGGTCACTTAGATAATTAAAAAAAATACAAGTTATTACATTTATTTTAGAACAATAGTGCCACACTGGTATTGCTTGTTCTTTATATGGCTATCAGTTTTTGTAGGTTGACTCCATCATTTTTCACCTCAAAGGCTACACACACAAACACATATAACTTATCATTTACCAAAGAAATAAAAACTACTTGTTAGAAAGATCAAACTTGACATATCTATGAACATTTTCAATAGATAAAATTTATATATTTGGAAATATTATTCAATTTCCTACATTTCTTCTTTTTTAATGAAAGAAAGATTCATTTTGTAAGTATCTAAAAACATCCATGTAAGTTGAGGGATGGTTGTTTTTTCAGTTTTCTATTGCATCTAACGCATCAAAAGATACCCTCATTAGGTCACACGAATCCAATGCTTAGAGAAAACATAGTTTAAATATGACATCATGTACTTGTAGTCCTTAGGTCATTGAAGTCCATGTGTTGATCCAATTAGTGGTCCAAAATCCCATGATGTGATTGTTGACCAAAAAAGAAGACAGGGGGAGGGGGGAGGGGGCCGATTTTCCACCTAAACAATACGAATATCCTTGAAAGTAGGGATCAAGCTCAATGAGGTGTAGGATAAATCACCAAGTGCCCAATACATTTTCTCAAAAAAATTAATAGACCAAAATCAAGAATTATAATCCACTATATCCAATAGATTCAAATGAAGGATCAAGCACTCACCAAAAATAATACAAGTAACAAGGAAAAACTAAGTAGTAGTACCCCATACTGGTTAGGTACACTTCCACCCTAAAATACCACATAGACTAGGTTAGAGAAGCTGTTAGAATGCTCTCACGATTTCATGATAAAAAAATTGATCTCTCACTCTAGGTAGAATTCCCAATTCTGAAAAATAGCCAAGCCCTCTCTCAAGGGAGGCATATATTTTCTAATTTATTAAATATAACAATGATTCCCAATATTTTCCTTTGGACACCTATCCCCCCTACTATATTGAGGTGAAAATAAACTTAGGATTGGATTTACAAGTGTTAAGAAGAGTTAAAAGGTGAGCTATAACTCTTATCCTTTAAGTATTTTTATCCAAGTTAACTATAGTAGGCATTTTGCAAGTATTCTCCCTTTTCCCAATATTTATTGGTACTAGCAAGAATGGTTCACCTCATTGAGCATGACCACCATTTCCACTTGGGCGTGATTCCCTATCATTTTTTAATGTCTCATTGCTCTAGTAGGTTATCCCTTTTAAATAATTTAAAACATGCACTATACAAATACTATGCAACATAAACAAGGGACATTATACTACTTATACGTTGTACTCAAGTAATTTAAATTCTTGACAACAACATCAAATAAGGATTATTACACTATGAGGAAAAGATCCTATAACAAAGGCCATAACAAAGGTTTTTAGTGTTACAAGATTGACCAAAATTGTCAAAAAAATATCTGCTACAACCTAGGCCACTAGATGTCATAGTGGAGGTTTTAACACAAATTTATTATAACTAAAAAAAATCATGGGTTGGAGGATTTAGCGAAGGTCTTTTTATCAGTTGGTTCTTTTAAAAGCAACATATGCACTGGTGTGTACAAAAAACTGAAAGCATTATATGCACTAGTACTTGATAATACATATAACACTGATGCATACCAAAATGTTAAATCGAACCAGTGCTTTATAACAATATATGCACCAACGCATTATACCAAAAATAACACCAGTTCTTACGAACTATGAAAGCACACTGGTGCTTACAAACTATTAAAAAGAACTGATGGGTAATTCCATGAAGATGGGTAACACTTTTTGGCCAAATTTGGTGATGAAAACCTGATTTTTTACTCATGTGCTAGATAGAAGCCCTCAAAACGCATATATGCCATGTGAAATT
>LPNX010522271.1:90195-100610 GCA_001517045.1 Pseudotsuga menziesii | reverse complement strand
TCAAAAATCCGGCAGCATTTCTGCTTGCCGGTACACATTTTAAACATGAAAATTATAAAAACATACATTTACCAAATTTTATAAATTTATAAAAAAAAAATTAAATTCCATTTAAATTGAAAAACAATTTAAATTGTTACCTCTTTGCTCCGACATTGTGACGAGGTTGGGTTTCTTTCGGGCGACGGTCGCTATTCCTCGATCGAGTTCACTGTTCCTCGGTCGAGCTCTGTCTCTCGGTCGAGCGATTGAAAATGACAATTGGGGCCCCCGTGACCCTTTTTTATAATTTTTTTTGAAAAAGGTACCTCGGTCGAGGTATTTATTAACCCTCGGTCGAGGTTTTAATACCTCGACCGAGGGTTAATAAATACCTCGACCGAGGGCTGAAAAAAACCTCGGTCGAGGGCTTTATAAAACCTCGATACCTCAGTCAAGGGATTAACAAGCCCTCGACCGAGGTACATTTTTTTGTTTTTGGCAAGATGCGCTTGCCAAAAAGTGTTACCCAGGTCCGTGGATTCACCCTGATGCTTACTAACTATTACAAAGCATTGGTGCATAAAATGAAGGAAAACACACCAATAAAGTTCAATGAGACATTAACTATCACTATATTTTTAAATTTAATAGTATGGTTAATATAATAATAGTGCATCATGGTGTAATAATAAAAAAAAAACAGGGCATGTAACAAGTATTATGCTGCAACAAGTCTCTATTGTTTTGAGCGCATTGATGCTACATTATCTCAAATGCATCGGTGCGATTGAAACGATCGAACGCACCAAAGATTATTTTCTATTTGGTGAACAATGACTATTGACGTTACACTAGAATATCTACTTTTTATTTTGTTTAATTCCATTAATCATTAGAAATTGAATTTTTTTTATAATAGTATTCATTTGAAGTTGAATTATTCCATTTGGATATGATTTTTGGATTAATTTGTTATATCATAAATTTCCACATCTATTGTAATATTCAATCATCCATATATTTAATTAGTGATGTAATATTTCACACTGACTTGGAAAATGCAATAGAATAATTTTTATTTTATTTTATTATATATAAACAAGAGACCCCTTGTCAAACAAAATGGGACAATATAAAGCCCACAATAATCAAAATTTCAACATGCATGTAATTGCCACACTTATGGGTAACCGATTGTATTTCAATTGGGGAACTATGTCCAATAAATTATACCAAAGGTATGATTTTTATATACAATTATTTAAAAATATATAGTAGCTTTCATTAACATCCAACATATTTGGATCATCATTCTTCACTCGAACTATTGTCAGTGCCTGAGCCACTTGCGTGAATTGGGTTATGTTTGGATAAATGTTTTGTTGATTTCCTCTATTGTTTTCATCTTCTTTAGCTTATGATATACACACATAAAAATAAAGTGTAACGAGTGTATCTGTATTATTGGTAATAATAAAAATAAAAATATATAATATACATGAATGTAAATTGAAAATAAATGTACCATAGAAAGAGTTGAGTCGTGAATGACTCACATTCCTTTAAAACCAAATCTCATGCCTTTTGTAAAAAAATCTTATGTTGGCTCCACTCCACACTTTGTTTCCTACACGTTTTATGCCCTGTAACAAATCATAGATTTAATATAAAGGAATTTTGGTGTTCTATTACTTGTAAAATGAGAGAAGTAAAACACCATAGATACTTACAAATGCTACAATTAATTTTTGATACGCCAACATATACTCACAACTATTACTTAATCCAATGTCAATAAGTTCTTATGATGGATGTTATTTGTATGTTAAAACTTGTTTGAAGACATCCAAAGATGGACTGTGTAAAAAAAAGTTAAAAAATAAAGATCACAACCAATATGACAAATTAAGCTATTTTAAGGAAATAAACTTTTCTATCAACCCATTTTTTACTTATCGTCCTATGTTATGTGCTCAATGGGTTCGTTTTTGTTTTCTTTTCTGCAAGAAAACAATTGAAAATTAATATGGGTGGTTGCACGAAGTTGTTTCCATTTTTTTGTGCCTCCTTAGATTTCCTAAATGCACCATCGTTACATATTTCATAAACACGTAAATGTTTTTAGGTTTAGACTTGGAAAAACCCGAACCTGTAACCAAGCTAATCCTAAGAAACACATATGTGTAATAACTCACTTGCATTATGAAAAATTTGAAAACATAACACTTGGTCAATATAAATCATATGCATTTTGTAATGCATGTGCGATATAACACATGCATTTTGCAATGCATGTGTAATATAACACATATGTGTTTTGTAACACATGTGCATTATAATGCATATACGTTATGAAAAATAAAAAAACATAATGTATGTGCAATATCATGCATATGAGTTTCATAATGCAAATGTGTTATATCACCATTGCGTTATACTGATGAAAAAAAGGGGCCTGACTGACCCATTCCAATTCCCATTTGAAAAACACTAGAGGGAGAAAACACATGAGATATTTAAAGCAAGTGTGACTTGGGTGTATACTCTACCATTCAGATAGTTTGGTTGATCTATGGAAGGATTGGTGGATTAATTACCTCTATTGGGAAGCAATCTAGGTATGTTTCTTCCTTAATTTTTGTTAAACTCCATATAAAAAATTCAATGTCTGGAATTTTTTTTTAAATATTCAATCTAATTTTAAAATTTTGTAGTGTAAAAACAGAGTATCCTCCATGGAACCACATAATCCTAAATAAAGCAAATTCCTTCACAAAACCAAAACATTTAAAAAATTTACCATGAAAACTTGATAGATGTTGAAGAAGAAGAAGAAATCCCTCCAAGAGGAAACATGGTAATTATTGAAGAACATCAAATCCCTCCATTATAAGAAGAAAAAAAAATCCCTTAATTGTAAGAAGAACAAAAAATCCCACCAAGAAAATATATGCCAAATAGAAATGATGAAATACTATCACAATTGGGGTTGTTGAGATGCCTAAGTGCTGCATTTAAGGAGGGAGACGAACTATGTTATTATCTTGGGAAACCAATTGATACTATCACCAACATAATTTCCAATTCCCAAGGAGCATTATATAACATTCCTTATAAAGAGACTAACGGGAATTTTTATGCAAATGGGCTTAGTTACGAGGACATAAAAAAATGAAAATAGGAAAAGACCAAATTTATTCCCACTTTCGAGACCCCCACACTAGCTATTTTTCTTGGAATAGAAGATCACACATATCCATTTATTGGTACATAGAACAAAGTATAAAATAAAATTGGATGTATAGGTGATATATGGTATTTGATGAAGGTATGTATAAAATATGAACACACCATTGTATTTGCTACAAAAGTTGTATGATGAATTGATAATTCATAATCATATAAATTAATTTGACATATTAGATTCATAGGGGGTGGGAGGAGGGATTCCCTGGGATAGAGAGCAACTAGGAAACCATGTATGTCACCCTCCTTTCCCTCGAACCCCCACCATTTATATCCTCTTTCACATATCCTATTGGATGAGACACAAAGGGCATTGTTATGGTTTACCAAGACACTGTTTCATCATGATACATTTGTTGTGGGCTCATCCATGGGGGGGAATAATCTCCATTTGGTGGTGGTGAGTAGTCACCTAGTGGTCTTCATGGTGATGAGTAGTCATCTGGTGGTGAATCTAAGAAACCAGAGATAACTAGTAGAGAACAAGTACATGATACAATGCTACCAATGTTGTTTCATCCATGCTTGTCTTATGGTACCATTTTCTAAGGGTCTTCGTCACAAGCTGACACCAGTGGATTCATGGAATGTGTAAGTTTATCAATATTAAAATGATTTATTATATTGTAAATTAACACATTGATTTGTTTCAAAAATTATTATTTTATTAATTTGTTGACATATTATAATCACATGTTTAGCTGGTATTGGAGGCGATTCCAGTACATTTGGGTATTGATCATGATACTAAAGAAAATACAACAATTAATGTTTCATACATTATTGGTTTATCATCATTGTAGATAATGTAAATATATATTTTTATTTTACATCATTTACCATATTTATATTAATGGAAGGAAAATATATATTTAATTATTGATGTAATATATTTTATGTAGGGTGCTAGTGATTATGTTGTGAAATACACACCTGTCTTTGATATACAGCCTCAACAGGATGAGAAAATAAAATGTGAAAGACCTTGAGTGCATCATTATTTATTTTTCATTACTCAATATCTAAATTGATTGATTGACTCTTGTTTGTTGGAATGTGTTTCCAATACATTATGTGTCAATATTTGAGAAAAAAATGAAGATACTTGAACTTTAAAATTTTTGAGAAACAAATCTAGCGCATGTAGATATCATAAACAATTCAAACACACAAATAATTCAATCCATAAGACACAAGAGTACCCTGGGAAAAACCTCCAAATCTGGAGGATGAAAAACACAACAATCCTTTGAGTATGATAGATAATTGCAAATAATAATTTTACAGCATTTGCATATTTCCTGATAAGTGATATCAAAGAAGCACTAGAGAATAGAGATCACTCGGAACATTGTATTAGACTTGGAACATGTATAACTTCTTTAATAATGATTTTAGTCAGTCATACAATGAGAGGTTGCATTCCTTTTGAGAACTGTGGACACTGTGTGCACTATGTGAACTATTCCTTCATTAATCTTATGCACCTTCCTTGACTTGGTGCCCTCCATTAATTTACTGGTGTTAACTTCCTTTAACTAAATGTGAATGGATTGAACTGAATTGAATTGAATTGAACTGAACTGAATTGAACTAAACTAAATCATCAACTAACTACTTGACTATTAGTTAGGAGTTTAAATAAATGTCTTTAGTGCTTCAATTCACTTTGCATAAATCAAGGAGTAGTTTCTTTAATTAATTGAAACTTATTTTCTACAACTTAGACTTAATTGATGTCCTTGCACTTTGATTTCATTGGAGTTATGACATGGGAAATTCAAATAATTACTCTATCTTTGTGCTCATCTCATTTATTATTAATTAAATTATGCATGGTCCACAAGTGTTTAATTAATTAATCATATTTATCATATCATATTCAGAAGAATTGTTCCAAACCTATGATCATATGTATTACCCTGAGTCATATAGTCATATGCTAAATTAAATAATAGTAGGGGTAGCTAATCCCTAAAGGAGACTTATAACACCTAGTGACCATGTCTAGCCATACATCACATAGTATATCCTCATGACTTGATAATAACACAAGTCATACCTTGATACAACACAATATATATGGCCTTAATAAAACACAAGGCCATTCTTGATACAACAAAATACTTCAATCTTGATACAACATAAGATTACAACCTTGATACAACATAAGGTTCCTGACCTTGATACAACACAAGGTCCTGATCTTGATCTTGATCTTGATACAACACAATATCATAGTGCAGGAATTTGTCATGAATATGAATTGATAAAACAAAATGTACTATATTGATACAACACAAGATTCCTAAACTTAATACAACATAAGTTCCAGACTTGATCCAACATAAGTCTCTTAACTTAATACAACATACATTTCTGAACTTAATACAACATAAGTTCCAGACTTGATATAACACAAATATTCCAAAAAATGATTCCTGATGCTGTACATTTAACACTCCCTCTTAAGGAGAGACACATTATCTAACATACCAAGCATATCTCGTAAGTGTTTGAACTTCATCACATATAGAGGCTTTGTCATCACATCTGCAATCTTCTCATGAGTAGCTATGTATTGAAATTGTACAATACCTTTTGGGACCATGTCTCAACTGAAGTGATACTTCATTTATATGTGTTTCGGCTTGTCATGAAACACATAGTTTTCGGAAATATTTATACAAATTGTATTGTCACACTTGATCATTGTAGGCTCTATCTTTTCATCGAGCAATCCTCCAAGTATCTTTCTCAGCCAAACTGCCTCTATGCAAGCAGTAATAGAATCAATGTACTCAACCTTTGTGGTGCTTTCGGAAACTTAACCTTGATTTCTGCTAGACCTTGAAATCATAGAAGAACCCAAGCTGAAACAATATCTGGAAGTTCTCTTCTGATAAACAACGTTTCTTCCCCAATCAAAATCAATATATCTAAGAAATAACACTCCTCCATTGGATGCATACCTGATTCCATAAGCAACTATATGATAGACGTATCTCAAAATATGCTTAACAACAACCTAGTGTTTATGTCTAGGATCAGTCATGAACTAACTCAAAATGCTAAACTGAGTATACCATTTTTGGCCTCGAATGTATTGGGTACACCAATGAGTCAATAAATTGCATGTAGAATGTGGGGTCCACTAGATTCAATCCATTCTCACTCTCATGGATTTTCCTCAAATTGGAATCCATTGGAGTATTTATCGATTTACAATACACCATGCCAAATATGCGATAGATGTCCACAATGTACTTCCCTTGAGATATAAATATCTCATAATTCCTCTGCAAAATCTCAAGGCCTAAGAAGTAGTGCATAAGACCTAAGTATTTCATCTCAAACCATGAGGTAAGATCCCTATGACACTCAACAATTAGTATTTCCTCTCTAGTGAGGAAAATATCATCCACATTTTCGTTCTCCACTACTTTGAAGTACAAGTTTGAATTTGCATCACTTTTCAAGAAACCCAGTTTCTAAAGATAACTGTCTATTCTAAAATACCAAGCTCTAGGAGATTTTTCTAACCCATACAATGATTTATTCGACTTGCACACATCACTCTTTCCCATGTATCACAAAATCCTCAGGCTGGTCAATGTAAACCTCTTCCTCAACCTCACCATTGAGGAAGGAAGTATTCACATCCATCTAGTGAAGCTTCCAGCCCAATACTAATGCAAGTGAAATAATAGATCTAATGGTGGTATACCTGGACACTGGAGCAAAATTATCCTTATAATCAATTCCCTCTTTCGAGAAAAGCCACAATAAACTAACCTAGACTTGTACTTTTCCACACTTCCATCTGCAACATGCTTTATCTTGTAAAGCCATCTAGAATTTACAACTAACTTCCTCTCAGGTATGGGAACAATATCCAAAACATCATTCTTTAGAATATAATGATATTTCTCTGTCATAGCATCTTTATACACTTTCTTCTCTACAAGCTCGTCATATGATGAAGGCTTTGAGTCATTGATGATGCTCACCAATTAAACATATCATGTATACCTATTAGGTTTCTTGCACTCTATAAAAGTTCCAACTACTTCTACATGCTTCTTAGCATCTCTTAATATATATCGACACCATGCTAACCTCCTCTTTGTAGGATGTTCATCAACTAGTTCAACTGGTTCATCAATGATAGTTAGCTTTGCATGCTCTGCTGGATTCTCCCTTTGAACATCAGAAGGGGAAGAATCATCATCATGATCCTTTGATATAGGAGTCTCATCCTCCTCTCTCTCTGGATCACGCTCAAGCTCATTTGACCACTTGAATGTTTCCTCATCATAGAAATTCACATCCTGATTAACCTCAACATGTCTCTCAGCAGGTACATATTATCTGAATTCCTTGGAGGTCTCACTATAGCCAACAAAAGTTCCCTTATTTTGAGAATATTCCATCTAGTTTCTCTTTTCTTTTGGTATGTGAATATACACAATAAATACAAAAATCTGAAGATGTGATATGTCTGGTTTCTAACCTGTGAACACCTCTTCAAATGTTTTCTCATTAAGAATTACATGAATACTTTTGTTGTGTATGTACACTATTGTACTAGTAGCTTCTACCCACAAATAAGCAGATGGATCTTGATCATGTAACATGGATTTTGCAGTCTCATAACCAATTATGTTATTTCTCTTTGCAACCCCATTCCGTTGTGGGTTGTAAGGAACTGTTAATTGTCTACATGTCCCTGCATCACTACAAAACTCATTAAAAACATTTGATTCAAATTCTATACCATTATCAGAACTTAAGGCATGGATATTCCTACTTGTATGAATCTTAACTAAGGATCTATATTCTTGGAATTTACAGAAGGTTTCACTTTGGGATTTCATGAAGTAAATCTAGGCCTTACGGGAGAAATCATCAATGAATAAAAATGATAAAGATTCCCATTGAGGGATGGGGAAGACATGGGTCCACAAACATCTGAGTGTACTAAATATAATATGCCTTTAGATATAGTATTCCTGCTAGGAAACTTCTTTTTAAAATTCTTTGCTAAAGTACAACCTTGAAAAACAATATCATGTATAGAATAAAAAATATGCATACCTTTCATCATTCGCTGCAAACCAGGAAGTGCTCTTGCATGCCCTTTCTGTGATACCATGTCAATTTTTGATAAAAAATTGAATATACTTTCAAACTTTAAAACTTTTGATAAAAAAATCCAGTGCATGTAGATCTCATAAACAATTCAAACACATAAATCATTCAATACGTAAAACCCAAGATGTACCTTAGTAAAAACCTCCAAATACGGATGGTGAAAAACCCAAAAATCCTTTGAGTATGATAGATACACTACAACAAATCCTAGAATTAGCGTCCCATTTAGCGTCCCTTTTTAGTGTAAATTTTTGTTACATTGAGTGGTAAACTAGACACTAAATGGGATGTGTCATGGACAAAACTTAAAGCATCTCAAAAAATGTCTTTTTTTGCTTCCTAGATAGCATCCTTTATGGCGTCCAAAATAGTGTCTATTTTTTTTCTTCCAGAATAGCATCCAACTTTGCTTCCTAAAAAACTTCTAGGTTTGCTTCCTAAATAATGTCATATTTTGCTTCCTAGCGAGTGTCCTCTTTTGCTTCTTAAATAACATCCCCGTTAGCGCCATATTTTCATCCTTAATAGCACCATGTTAGCTTCCAAATTAGCATCCAATATTTCATCCATTTTTGCTACCACTTTAGCATCCCATTTTGCACCATGTTTTACTTCCAAATATGTGCCAATTTCGCTTCCAAATTTGCAACAATTTTTGCTTCCTCTTTTGCATCATGTTTTGCTACCAAAATGATGCCAAATATTTCTTCTATTGTTGCACCATATTTTGCTTCCTATGTAGTGCCATGTTTTGCATCCAAAGTAACATCTTATTTTGCTACCATATCAATGCCATGTTTGGCTTCATCATTAGCGCCATGTGTTGCATCCTTTTTAATGCCTAGTTTCGAGTCTTATTTTTCTACCATGTCAACACCATGTTTGGCTTCATCATTAGTGCCACGTGTTGCATCATTTTTAATGTCTAGTTTCACATCTCTCATTTTTTGGTCAATAATTTAGTCGTTTTTAGTAGTTTTATATACGAATTTTGGTCATTTTGTTTAGCAACTTATCTCCCATTGTTTGGTCACTTATCTCTTATTTTTTTCTTACTAATTTAGTTGTTTGTAACCAATATTATAAGATCAATAGGCCATGGAGGAATCAAACCACCAACCTCCTGCTTGTAAGGTAGGTGTTGTAATCTCGCAGATCACATAAGGTTACCAATAATACATACTAAAACATACATACATAACAGAGACAAGAGACAAGAACTAATAGATTGAATAACAGATTATATTAGCATGAGAGGGTCCATACAATACAAAGAACTGAACCAAGTTCTCATCTGGATCAACAGCCTAATATATATGATTACAAAATAGTTACAAAATAACTACCTGTCGGTTCGGTGAATCGACACGACCTTAGATGGCCGACCTAATCTCTAGTTTAGTTGGCCGACCGACTTAGTCATCTAATTGACTAAGTCAGCTATCATTCAATTCGACTTATTGACTTGCTCCTCCAACATCTCCCCCACGAATAAAATGTTTCTTCATCCCGAAGAAACAGGGAGGTACAAAATTCTTTCTATCTGTCTTAGTAGTCATTATGATGTGCTTAGTCTTCATTGGCTGTGAAGTCTGATGGTCGGTCTTTTTTGTACACAGACTTCGACAATTGCTGGGGCTGTCACTACTATGTGATGTTGGAAATCTATCCAACTTTGCAATATTTTCTGGATGTCGATGGTGAGTGTAGTCAGACTTGATAAGATCGACATCTTCTCTGAAATGGAGACTTCAACTATTATTTCCATGTTGGGACCCATAAACTGGTCCTTCTCCTCTGCAGTCTCGACAAGTCGTTTCATCTACAGGCAGATGATGTCAAATTTTTCCAAGTTGGGGATAGTTTGGTGCACCCATTGATGTGCTTCCCTCTCAAGTTTCTACAGCTTGGCTATCTCAAACACTATTTGTTCTTCTATTGTGGTTTTGAGTGCTTCATCAATGGTTTTCCTATTTTCAAGTGCTTAGATCCCTTGTTAGGTGTGCCAAGTTTGTTGATAGAATTGCCTATAG
>LPNX010522271.1:48370-90017 GCA_001517045.1 Pseudotsuga menziesii | reverse complement strand
AAAACTACTTTTTGTGTTCGTATTTTCGACATATCTCCCTGTGTTTTTACTCAAATTTCGATCGGGAGAGCTTGTTGGATGCGGAATTTGATTCTGCATCTAACGAGTACCCACACTGCATACTTTTGATGGACCCCGCTACCCCAAAAACAAGAAATACCTGAAAAAATGTGATGATGGCATCATCATCACGTTTTTTCAGGTATTTCTTGTTTTTGGGGTAGCAGGGTCCATCAAAAGTATGCAGTGTGGGTACTCATTGGATGCATAATCAAATTCCACATCCAACAATCTCTCCCGATCAAAATTTGAGTAAAAAAGACAATGAGATATGTCAAAAATACGAACAAAAAAAGTAGTTTTTTTAATGACAAATATGTCAATTCAACCATTATGGTTGACTCATTTTATTGGAATTCTATTGGTTCTTGAATTCCAACTCACAAAAACTTATTTTGGCACATTTTCTTATAAGGCCCATTTTAGACCCCAAATTTCCTCTAATGTAAGCAGGCTAGTCTCGCAGTATTTCCTCAGTGATGACGGACTCCTCCATGTGATCTTGCAGCACCTTATAAGCTTTAGAAAAGGATCTGTGTTGCGCCATTAGGAGGTGGGAAATTTCTTATTTTTGCTCCACCTTTGTTTCTTGAATCTGTGCTTGGAGTGATGACACCATGCTTTCAAATAGCTAATACGCTCTTTCGAGCGGTTTGTCGATGTCAACCTCTACGGGGCTTGGCATTACTAATTGTGCAAGGTTTTTGCATTTGTTGAGGAAATCGACTTGTTCTTCAACCTTGTTGTCGAGTTCCTTACGTCTCTGCTGGCTCCTTATCTTTTCTTCGACTACTAGGGTTTTTAGGAGTTGTCCTAGCTTTGCATTGATCAGTGAGGTTGCATCTTTCAATTTGATATGGACCTTTGATGGCTTTCCATGATGCTCCTTCTTCTGTTTCTCCTTCCTCTTCTTATGCTTTTCCATATCTGTTTGTGTCGGCACCTGTGTACCTGCAAAAATCAAGTCGAGATTTTTGGTTTGTGGTATAGTGGTTGATGGTTTCTCTATTTGGGGAGGTGGGATGACTTCTACCTCTGGTTAGTTAGATGTAGGGGGTGCAGAAGTGGATGTGGTGGGTGCTGATGGTTATGGTGGGGCTTGTTCTGATTTGGGGGGGTGATGGTGGTGGTGAAGATGGTGGTGGTGGTGATGGAGTTGGTGAATAGCTGGGGGTGATTGGGTTGGTGGAAGTGAGGCCAAGAGGTGGGTTGTCGGGCTGGGGAGGTGAGTCCAAGTCAGAGAACGTTTGGTTAATTTTTTGATTTATGTCGTCGACATTTTCTTCTCCTCCAGTCGGTACAGTGGCTGGCAGGTTGGTTTGGTGTATAGTTGGAGTGATAGTCACGGTCTGACATGCGGTAAATTTATCTTCCTTGTTGGGATTTCTCTCGAAAGTCGAAGTGATAGTTGCAAAGGTTCGTGACTGGAATTCATGACCTGGTTGGTATCCACCGACCTTGAAGAGAGGTGATTTTGTGGATAGCTTCTGTACCAACATGAATATCTCAGACAGTTTCTCAATGAATGCCTACAAATCTCTGTCCTTGTCGAACTTTTCTTTGACATCTTCTAACATAGAATTTTTGCACAAGTCGAGTGGGCTTATTGAATGCTATTCTGGTACTTGCTCCTCTGTTACTTTTATCAGGGATGGAGGTGGAGGCGTAGACACAAGATCTACGATGTTCTCAGGTGTCGTCGTGTGGGTGATCTTCGATTTCTTTGGTCGTCCTGGTAGTGCTCCTACCTCGACAAATCTTTGGAACTAGGTTTCCATCAGCACTTTATTTGCTGCAGCATCTTCTATTATGTCGATGGCCATAGCTCCCAGTTCCTTCTCCTTGTCTAATGATTATGTAATGATAATCTTGCGCTTACCTTTTCCCTGTTGTCATCATTGTGTTCTTATATTTTTTCTTGTTGCTGCTATCTCTTTCGACAATTTTTTAATAATACCTTTTCTAATAGCATACTCTGGGTTTTCTGGTTCTGTCTCTTCCCTTGGCTCTTGGGTTGGGATGAGACTTTCTGCAACTGGAGTGATTAAATGCTACTCTGCCTATGTTTCTTCTATCTATGGTTCTGCCCTCTGTGCTGTCTGAGGTTTGATGATGATTTGAACTCGGCCAGTGTGTTCGACCGGTGTCTCCTCCGACACAAATGTAATAATGTAGAGCTTCAGCTCATAGTATTCTTCTTTCTCTTGGTTGGTCATTGGTTCCTCAATCGAGAAGTTGATATTCTTTGCTGTCATTGGTACTGGTATTTTTGTTTTAGCTTATCGAGACAGCTCCCGAAAGATCTGGTCAACCGATGGATAATAGTCGAGGGATTTTGCATTTGAGTCGAAAACCTGCATGTACCACACCAAAGTATGGTCGAGCTCTAGCTGTATGTGGGACTTTGTTAGTAGACTTCATCGGATGTTTTGAGGCACCCTCCATCTAGTAGTGTGGAATTTTAGCTATTGGAGCCAGTTCTCCAACAACACTTTTCCGTATTCAAGTTCCTTCAAGGTTCCTTTCTGGGAGAATGGTTTGAATCTCCACATGTGGAACATTGTTGGTTCTTGAAAAATTGGCTTTCCTTCAGGGAAAATATGGTACATGACTATCCATAGTATGAGGGAGGGGAACCTGATGATTCCTCCTGTCTCTTGGCATCTTTCACAAATGGTCTTGACCATGTCGACGACATATTCAACCCATCTATATATGTTTCAATTTGTTGCAATGGTGTCGACAACTTCTAACATGTCTAATTTGAAGTTGCTACCTTGACTTGCCAGGGTGAGTGTTATGGCTATTATTTTGGCTACAATCTATGGCGTTCGAGCTGTGATTTGACTAATCATCAACCCCTTCAAGTTTTTTCCTGAAGCTGACCCAGTTATTTCTTCGACCAATCCTTCTTTCATACCGACTGGTATTGGGTCTCCTATGTTTGAGAGACCTGTCATCTTGGAGATGAATTCCCCAGATATTTCGACCAGTTGGTCGAAGTAGAACCGGCCATTGTGGTTCCGACTTATGATAAATTTTACGACTGTTTCCTTGGTGCCACCGAAGCTAGGCATGAGTGGTGCATTGACATAGTTGAAGATGGTACCGTATTTTATTTTCTCTGTGGCTTGAGTAGGCTTCTTGTTGACATAATCCCATTCTTGCATCTCGGTCCATAGTTTTTTCCATGAGCCTTCGTGCACCTTAGCATTCTTAATGTTCTTTAGCCTTCAGACTAAAGGTGTTTCTGCACTTTGTAATTCCTTGGCTTTGGCTGAGGCTCTAGTCTATTTGGGTGCCATCTTGTCTGTTTGGTGGTCGATTTTGCTAAGGTATTCTCGAATTTCAGTCGTGTGGATGCTCTGATGCTCTCTCTATATGAATTGCGGTGAATGATCCTTCGACAGTCCAATATTTATAGGGGATGCTTTGGATGTTTTTGTCGAGAAGTGTATTAATGACAGATGTGATGTTCCAGCTGGAACACTTGAGTGTGCGTTAATGGCGAATTGCTTTCGGCACTCGAGGTCATGAATGCGCGATGGGACTATCGAGGTCGTCGGTCGATGTCAATTATGAAAATGGTTGATGGCGTTATGTCGATGGGCTTGATGTCGGTTGTCGAAGTGGTAATTTCCTATCATAGTTTTCTGCATATACGATATTATTTTGCTTTTTGGATTTTTATATTTTTATAGCTTTTGGTTTAACCATTATGGTCTTTATAGGATTTTTTTTTTCACTATGTTTATTTCTAGTTTCTGTACCATTTTAGTCGGGCTCCATTAATGAGTTTCCGAAATACTATGTCTTGTAACGTCCTTAGTCAGACTGATCTGTTGGTATGTATCTCTTCGACAACATAGGGTCCCATCCATTCTATATGGAGATTTTTAGGTTTACCTTTTACTCGACTATTGTATAGTAAAGCAAGATCTCCTACCGAGAAGTTTTTGTTTTTTGATGTTTCTGTCGTGCCATGATTTTTGTTGTTGTTTCTGGATTTCTTTATGTTGTATTGCCACTAGTCAGTGTTCGTCGAGTTTTCTTAGTTATAATAGTCGGTTCTTTCTTCCTTGTTCGACATCGACATGTAGGATCTCTGCGATAAAAGGTGTCGGTTTTTGAAAGTGTAGTGGAACTACTGCTTCTTGTCCATAGACTAGTTGAAAAGGAGTTTGGTCAGTCGAGCATTTATATGTTGTTCTGTATGCCCATAATACTACAGGTATTTTCTCATCCCAGTCATCCTTATCAGCATTACATATTTTGGTTAGTCATCTTTTTAAAGTTTTATTAAATTCTTCAATTGCTCCATTTGACTGAGGATGGTATGCTGTACTCCGATGGTGGTCGATTTGGAACTGATCGGTTAGGGTTTTGATAGTTCTATTAATGAAGTGTGTTCCCTGGTTGCTAATTAGGGTTAGTGGACATCCATATTCTCATAGATAAACTTAGAAGCTATCTCACTAGAACATGTGTCGACTGGTTCGGCCTCTACCTATTTAGTTACATATTTGACTATAGTTATGATGTACCTTGCCCCTGTTCTTTTTGCTGGTATAGGGAATGGTCCTATGAAGTCGATGGCCCAAATTTTGAATGTCAAACTTGGGTTTACTGATATCAAAGGCATTTCCATGCTAGGGAGAGGTCGACCTAGTCGTTGACATATGTCACATTGACTGACAAAAATTTTGCAATATCTGTGAAGTGTTGGCCACCATAACCCTGATTGTTGGATTTTCTTTGTAGTTGTGTCTGCTTGGAAATGTCCTCCTGCAGGTCCATAATGTGCTTCATGCATAATGTTGTCTCATTCATGTTCTAGTACACACCTTCTGAGGATGTCACCTAATCCCATTTTGTATAAGAATCCATTTATAAGACTATATGGTGCATCCTTCATAGATAAGATCAGCTTCTTCTTTGTACTCATTCCTTCTGGTGCTTGTCCATATTCTAAGAGATGGGCTATTTCTTCTAATTCTGCTGCGATTGCTTCTATCCAAAATAGATGTGCATAAGGTAATTCATCTTCTACTCCTGTTGGCTCTTCTCCTGTGTTGATTCGGGATAAATGGCCAGGATCGACATTTGACTTGCCTGGTCTGACAACAACTTCAAATTCAAATTCTTGGAATAATAGTAGCCATCGACAAATCCTTCCATGATGTAGTGGTTTATTGACAAGATATTTAAGTGCCCGATGGTCTGTATGGAATATAAATGGGTTAGCGGGAAGATAATGTCGATATTTTTGTAATGTGAATACCATTCCCAATGTTTCTCTTTTTGTTGTCGAATAGTTTCTCTCAACTTTGTTTAATTTTCTACTACTGTAAACTATAAGATAATCCATTCCATCATCTCCTGGTTGAGTTAAGATTGCTCCTATTGCTAGGCTTGATGCATTAATATGAACATGGAATTTGATTGACCAGTTTGGAAACCTTAGGATTGGTGCTTCGACTAGTTTTCTTTTTAATTTTTCAAATGATAGATGGCACTCTTCTGTCCAGTTGAACTCTTTATCTTCCCTTAATAGCTCTTCTAGTGCATAGGTCATATCTGAATGATACCTTATAAATTTTCTATAATAACCTGTGTGGCCAAGTAGCACCCTGACTTTTTTTGGGTTTACTAGTGGTTTTAGGTCAAACTTGGGTTTATAGACAATGTGCCCTAATAATATCCCTATGGGGGTCACAAATATGCATTTCCTGATGTTCAGGGATATTTGAATTTTTTGACATCTCTCCAACATAAACCTAAGCCATTTGCAATGATCTTTGAGCATGGAGTATATTGTCCAATCATCAAAGTATACTGCCATGGTCTTGTAAATATATTCTTGAAATGTTTTGACAACAATTCTAGAAAATACTGCAGGTGCATTCTTTAATCCAAAACGCATAACTTTATAAGAAAATGAGCAAAATTCACATACAAAGGTTGTCTTTTTCTGGTCTTCTTTAGCTATTGGAACTTGGTTATAACCTGAGAATCCATTTGTAAATGAGTAGCATTCATGTCTTGCAACCTCATTTAAGATTTCATCTGCATAAGGAGTTGGAAATCGGTCTGTCAGTGTCACTTTATTTAGTTCTCTGAAGTCGACACAAATTCTTAGTTTGGTCAGATCATGTTTCTTAGGTTGTACAACCATTGGACTTGCCCATTATGATTGGTCAATAGGATAGATGATGCCTGCTGCAAGCATGTTATCTATTTCCTTTTTTACTATCTCTTTGTATTTGTGAGCTAGCTTATATGGCCTTTTCTTCACAGGTTGAACATCTGGTTTAGAATCAATCTTCATTTCTCCCATTTCATGGACTAAGACTTTGAGGTCTTTATAATCTATAGCAAATAAATATTGGAACTCTTTTAATAAGTTCACTATCTCTGTGGTCTGCTCTTTACTCTAGTAGTCACCAATCTTTGCCATTTTTGGTCAATCATCAATTGAGATGTCGAATTCTCTAGTTTTGACTTTAGCATATAGCCATTCTCGTGCTTTCACTTCATTGATTGCTCGACTTCCTTCCTTAAACTATGAGAATGTGGCAGGGAAGTCAGCTGCAGTCATTCTGTTGGTATCCTGTTTGTCAGTTGTTTCAACTTTAAGGACTGTACAAATAGGTTTGGTCGTTTCGACATGGTTTGATTTATTTCTAAAGATTTTCCCTTCTGTATTTTCATTTTCTAACTGTAGTCTTTTCGACTGTGTTATTGTCCTAGTTTGTATATTGTTGCATTTCATTATCTGTCGGTTATCTTTTAAGGGTTTGTTTTCTGTCGGCTGTATAAAGTGTTTAATCTGTTTTGCTAGTTCAACCAAGTTTTCATTTTGTGGTATAAAGTTAAAATCTTTAATGAAATTTTCTCTGAGTTCATGCCATAAAAATGTTTCACCTCTAGCTTCTTCCATTTTATACCATTTGTTTGGTAAGTCGGAGAGGGTTGATGGGAACAGGTGTGGCCATGCTCGTTCATCCTTGTACCCAAGTTTTCTCCATTCTTTTTCACATGTCTTAATATGATCTTCTGGATTCTGTCCTTGAGTGAATATAGGTATTTGAGCTTGTTTGGTTAACTTTTTTCGTCCCAACCTTTCGACAAAGTAAGTCGAAGTTGATGTCCAGGTCTGCAATCTTGTCTGATGGGTATCCCACCATCGAGCAACTTGACCTATAAAAGTTTCTACTAGGATTTGAAGTCGGCCATGGTCACCAATATTTTATGAAACTTGTTCTACATGCATGACTAGTTATTCTCTTTCCTTGAATCTTGGTATTTGTGTAGTATTTACATTGGTAGGTTGTAAAGTAGGGTATTCTCTAATTTTCTTCTCAAATATTTTTGGGAAAATGGACACTATGAAGCACTACTGGGTGGGATTTTTTTGCACTTTTTGAATAGTCCAACACCCTCTTTATTGTGTTTCATAGTTATTGATCTCCCAATCATATAATTCTGTGTTTGAATTGTAACCGGCTGAGTCTTGGTTGCCTAAATGAATTTCTCCGTAGATATTAGTTTATGTATAATCTACATTGTTTTGAATCTGGTAGAGTTGTCGGATGTCGACTTCTTCATCGATAGGTTCAGTACAAGGTTCTTTTTGAGATGGATGAATAGGTACAATAACCTTTTGTCCATTTCCTTTTAATTTGATTCTCTCTTTGTCCAGGGATATCGATGCTTTCATCTTTCTACCCCAAGGTCAACCTACTAATGGTGGGAAGGAACTAGATCCTTCCTTAGGGTCAATGATTTCGAAGTCGACTTTGGTCGAGATTCCTTTTATAGTTGGGTCAACATTTTTCTAGACTCCAATAGGTTCAATTAGGCCCTGGTCGGCTAGTTTAAGGTATATCCCTAACTCATACAGTCGAGGTCTTCCCATTTGTTCCCAAGTGTCATGAGTCATGATGTTTACTTGTGATCCAAAGTCGAGAACTAATTGTTGGACATGGTATCCTTCAATTTCTAGGTCAACAAGTGGGTCGGCATCACCTTTATCTTTTTTATTTAAACTATAGATATTCTTTGTTTTTTTTTTGATATTGTTGTGGTTTATTTCATATAGCAAATCGATGAATTGAAATACTGAGTTGTCTTCTTGTATGAGTTGTATTAATTTTTTTATTGTGTTATGTCAATTGCCGTTAGCTTGTTCCTGTCGTGCAAATTCTTTGAATACATTTGTTGCTTCTTTGTATGTTTGTTTTTCTTTAAGTGGATCAGGGTAGACATTTTTCTCTTTTATTTTGCTAATTCTTGGGTTATCACTTCCTGTTTTTGTCCCTTGTCGGGTTACAATATGCAATTTTTTTCTATTTATTACATCATTTTTTTGCACACACGACAAGACATTAACATTTTTCTTTGTATTTATTTTTTCCAACATGGTAGCGAAATCCTCTAGTGAGTGATCCCCTACTCCACAATGAGTACAAAATTTGAGGTCAGTTCTGTCTTTATATGGACAGTCTGCATACCAATGTCCCTCCTTATAACATGTAAAGCATTGGATGGGTCGACGTGGTTGGTTGTCTCGATTTCCAAAGAATTGACCTTGACCTTCGTAGCCTCCACATCGATTGTCATACCAGAGCTTGTATCTTTAGCCTTCATATCTCTGACTGTTCTAATTGTTTGGTAAGTTGTTTTGCTCATTATTTTGTGCAACTATAGTGGTTTGGTAGACTTCATGATAATTCTGTCGGTTCTTCAGGTTCAAATGACAATCGGCTATGTTATGATTTTAGTTTCATAGATTGCACACCAAGATGCCTTGTTGTTCTTCATGTTGAACGGGAAATATTTTGTTGAGTGGTCTCCATGCTTCTAGAGAATGTCGCAAACACATTTCATCTGCATGAATCGAACGTCCTTTCGGCTGTATTCCTATCGACAGTTGTCTTTGGAATGTCCGGCCGTCGAGCACTTTGTGCACCAGATATCCTGATTTTTGAGGTTTAATTCCTTTAAATACTTTTGTACACTCTCAAGCTGTTCTTCTATTCTGTGATTAGTGGAGTATGCTGGTATGTCCTCATCCATTTCCACTTGGAGAGCTTTTGTAAGCGCATCTTCGTAAGACTTGAATATTTCCAGACTTATGTGTCAGCAGATTTTCTAAGATAAACCTGGAAGAAACCACTGGATTAATAATTCTTCATCTATAACATAGTCCATTTGGCTAAGAAGGTATTTCCATCGCTTATCATAATCGTGGATAGTTTCTCCTGGATTTTGCGATGTTGTTTTTAATTGTATTGTTGCTAGATGTTTTGCATCTGGAGTTTTGAAAAATGATAGAAATTGCACTTTGATATCGGCTTTGGTTGCTCGAGGTTGTCTTTCAAAAAATTTCATATACCAAGTTAATGCCCTTTTCCTCAAGGCACCTGTGAACTGTGCCATCTGTCTGTCTTCATCCGTAACTTGGTTAGCCTCCCAAGTCAACTCACAGACGAACTAGTGTAATTTGGGGTCCTCATCCCCCTCGTATAGAGGAATGTGTGCTGACCCGTGACCCATGTCAGAGTCACTTTCGCTACTTTCAGGAGGTGGCGATGGTGGAGGTGGGGGTGGGGTTATTGGCTTATTCGTCTCTGCAGAACTATGGTCGACAAAACTCTCGTTCCCATCGGTTGTTGATTCTTCTTCAACCAATAGTTGGTTAGTGTCAATTTATTCTATTGATGTCCCACTGCAACTATTTGTCTGCAGTTCTGAATGTTCTGTGTCCTCCAAAGCTGTATTTGGTAGGGGGGTGCTCCTTCATGTGTCGGTAAAAGTAAGTAGATACTTCAGTTGGAGGGTACTTCTTGAAAGGTAACCCAATTTCCTTCTTCTGGTCGATGGATAATGAGGTGTCTTCTAGTGTATGTCTTGTCATCTAGTCGACTCCATATACCAAAGTCACCAGCTCCTAGTCGGAGGTCCTCTTCGATAATAGTTTGTATCTGGGTACGCGGATTCAACAGAGATAGAGTTGTTCCTTCATGGGGAGCTCTTAATTGGAGAGCTTCTGGCTTCTCTATCCACAATTCTTCCTCCATAGGGTACGCCTCTTCTTCCACGCCTTCTTCTTGTTGGACATGACCTGACTCTGGCGGATTTCTTTCCTGGTCGGTCACCCTATTACTCCTTCCTCTGTGAAGCACTAAGGCTCTTTCTCTTCTTTCTTCCCTCCTTTGTTGTCTCTCTTCCCTCTCTATTTTCTGAATGTCCGACATACCTTTGTGTGACACTATCTTATTGATTTCCCTTTTGGTCGAATTCTCATTACTGGTGAATGGTATTTGTTGCTAGGAAACTAGAATCCACTCCACTTTATCTCAACATATGACCAGCTACCCCCCCATATCCTACTCGATGCTTTTAAAAATCCTGGATAGTTCGGTCTACTTGCTTAGGAAGTATTCCCACTCCTTTTCTGCAATGAACTTTTCCCACTTCTTTTTCTTTTCCACCTACTTAGGGTTTAATGGTGGTCCATGAAGTGATGGAAGAGGTTCGACAATATGACACACTCCCTTCTCGATTAGGAATTTAAACAGCAACGTCGGTAAGGAACACAGAAATTGCTCGATGAGGTATTTGTAAAATTTCTCCTTGACGATTTCCACCAAAGTTCTGTCTTCTACTGCTTGCTCCTCGTAGAAGTCATCGGTGATTTTTTTGAACCACTACGACAAGTTTATTCTCCCCCCCGGATAAGTTTTTCTAGAAACTATTGATCTTTAGTCCCTTCTGGATTTTTCATCCAGGAGTTTTTTCAGAAGTTGGGGCACTGATTCTACAAACTTCTCATGTGTTTCTGTAAAGAATCTTGCTTTTGCTTGTGCGGTTGTTAATCTGTTTCTTCGTGTGTAATTCTGCAAATAATTTGCAACTTTACATTCCCATTAATCCTTAATCTCATGTTTTGATATCATATGTTTACATACATCTCAGACATGTACTACCGGCAATGGAACCAATGTTGTAATCTCACAGATCACATAAGGTTACCAATAATACATACTAAAACATACATACATAACAGAGACAAGAGACAAGAACTAATAGATTGAATAACAGATTCTATTAGCATGAGAGGGTCCATACAATATAGAGAATTGAACCAAGTTCTCATCTAGCTCAACATCCTAATATATATGATTACAAAACAGTTACAAAATAACTACCTGTCGGTTCGGTTCAGTGAACCGACACAACCTTAGGTGGCCAACCTAATCTCTAGTTTAGTCGGCCGACCAACTTAGTCATTTGATCGACTTAGTCAGCTGATCGACTAAGTCGGCTATCATTCAATTCGGCTTATCGACTTGCTCCTCCAATAGTAGGCGCTCTTCCATTGAGTTAGCACCCTTTAATAATTTGGGAACCTAACTTACATAGTCTTTTATAATTGTAAAAAGGATCAATACACAAATTTGAGTATCTAATGGTCGAAAAATGATAATAGATCATCTTAATGCCACAAATTTTTTTTAAATAAACTTCTAAATTCATAACTAATATGATCTCCAACTGAATTAGTGCTATAACAGTAGAGGAGGCATCATAAATAACCAATGGATCATCTTACTGCCCACAACAAGTTCTTAGTAATAGACTTCTAAATTCATAACTGATTTGATCTCCAACTAAGTCAGTGCTATAACATTAGAGGAGGCATCATAAACAACCAATATCGCTACATGGGAAATCCCTAGAAACTTTGACATGGTTCCATGATCTTATTCTCTGGCTAAACACCTCAACTCTAAGCTTGAAACAAATTATTTTGGATATATATCTAATCTGTAAAATGCTATTGATACAAGGGCCCTCATGCTGACATCAAGGATGTCTATATTTGATGTATGGCCCATTTCCATTATCTTAGTACACACTGCAACAAGTTCATATTACGAAGAAATTGAATTCACTACCAAATTGAGACATAAACTGATGCAGTGATGTTACATTGAAGGAACCTTCATCACTAACCAATATGTCACTATAGGGCCCAGGCATGATTGCTCAAAACAAGGTGCTTAAGTGCACATTATTAGCCATATTGCGCACCATAATACAAGAACCTATTAACATTAGTTGCAGAAAAGTTCAAATATTGTAGATGGGCACATACATTTATTTTTTTAATCCAAATCCCGTGCCTTTAGTGTGATAGGAGATTCTAATGATCCATTTCTTAATAAGATTCATAATCCAGATTCGTGGGTATAGAATGCCATAAAGTTCAATACCAAATCAAATTTTGGATACAATAACATTATCTAAGCTAATCAATCCATGAAGCTCTATAGAAACCAATTGTAATGCAATTACGACATGGTGCATATGGATACATTGTTTGCGTAAATTCAAGTAGGAAATAAAAGATTAGTCCTTGCCAATGCAATAGGAATATAGGTAATTAAGAGGTTGCTTGTTTTTGGTAATTTCGTCATGCACGGTCATCAATTTTCACCTTTGTCACAAATGAGATCTATCATCCAGAGGGATCCTGCTTTGGCCACTAAATCAATGCAAGTCATAATGCAGAATAGGTGGTAGAGTTCCACCTAGATCCTAGTATTGTAGAGTGGTTTAGAAAAAACACATTATAGATATTAGAATGTGAGTGTAATCCTGTAGCCTTTCTATATTTTGTTGTTCTCAGTCAATCCAAGACAATCAATTCCAGGGAGGATACGTAAATCCCATGGCCAACAAGAGAGCATTGGGTAGTAGAGAATGGAAGGGGATATTGTGCATATTACTAAGGACACTAGTTTGTTCTTTTGATATAGTATCCACATCCATATGTAAGAGGTTTCAAGTTCTAACTAAAAAGACATTGACAAATGAGTTAATGCAGGGAAAAATACCCAATGGATGGGATTTCTCATAAGTTTCTATGAATGTAGAAATGATCCACATGTAAGATATTAATTCTTCACTCTAATCCTTGACAATTTTCATCATTAAATTTTCCAAAAGTAAAAAAACCATAGTAAGCCAAAATAAAATGAGGTGCGTGTTTACCATATTGGAAAATAACAAATATCAAGCTTACCTCATCAACAAGTCTATGTTTTACACAGTCAATAGCATGACGTGATGCTTTTCCAATACTTTCCTTTGTCCTTGACAACGTCTCTAGCATTCCTTCAAAAGTGTCCCTAGAAATTGCTTCTTCTGTATCCCCACTAAGTGTATCTCCAACCGATTTTTGACCTTCTTCACTTGATTCTAGATCCATCGTATTTGGAAGACCCCACTGCTACACATTAACTCTAGGACTTCTTGATTCTATATTGGAAATGGCATCCTTTGTATCCTTAGTTGCCTCACCATCTAAGTGAAGTTGGATTGGTGAATTGTGATTTGAACTACTCCCTCGGATTAGTGAAGGACTGGAAATAAACGAAATAGAATTCTCAGTTTCTTCAATTGAAACAAAATGTGGCAGAGCTGTAGAATGTGCTTGTTCTCACTTAGCTTGTGCAACTTCTATAAGATTCTTTATAGATGTAGATGGGTAGCAATGTCAAAATCATTTGACATAGTTCTGAATTTTACTTCTTTTGCAGCATCATACTTGTAACATAAGACAAATTGCTAAGAACATAAAAAGCTGAAAATCCCCATCATAATATAGTAATCTTATTTGACTAACCTCAGTGAACATTTATCTACTCGTGATCACATGGCTAAATTGAGTATCACTCAAACTGCATTTTGACCATCAATATAATATTGGCAGCATTTGCACACAAGTGCACACAAGACCAATATGCAGTCATCTCACTAAGATACAACAATATGCACTACTCCAACCACCCAAGGAGCTCAAACTATCATGTTTGATCTCAATTATGTCAATTTGTTTTCCCAATTCTCGATTATCCTATCCAAACATGTTCTCAAAACATAATCAAAGCTTTGTCAATCCAAAGGATGATTGTGGGGTGCAGTGGCTATATTCTATAAGTTTAATCTCATTTTCTCTTGTATTTGTTTTTCCATACTTATATTTCTCTTATTATTGTTTCATGTTTTGTTGTTTCTACGAGATTCCAAGAGGTGTTGCATTTAAAATTTTCCTTGATAGAGAGTAAAGTGAACTCAGTACAATTACCACCGCCAAGGAACCTATCAAGTTTTGAGTACCAAATAGAATAAAGCACAATTCAAAAGTTGGATTCCCCAATTTGGAAAACATTGAAATGGTGTACAAAATAGAATAAGTCTGAACAATAAGGTGTCGCTCTCTCGCTGATAGAAACATAACTTCCATTCTTGAAATTTTTCTTATAGTAACACATTGATGAAACATTAATCGACATTCCTCTCTTTCCCTTCTACCTCCTCCAATGATGAATAACATCAAATTCTCTTCAACTATGTAGTTGCACAATGCATTCACTAGAAATCATTGAAATACAACTAGCACAAGGCTCCATAAATTTCACAAGCATCAAGTAGTATTATCATGAATGATGGAATACAAGTCCATCTAACTTGGGGTATATGTTATGAGAAACTACATAAATCCTAGAAAATCTATGGTTACTCTTGCTATAGAATCATATCTCTAGATGATACTCGAATGCTCAGTTGAGACATGGAACTATGCAAAATGCTCAGAACATAAAGTACAATTCAAAAGCCAAAATGCTAAGAATATAAAAAGATGAAAATTCCCATCATAATATAATAAGCTTATTTGAATAACCTTAGTGAACATTTATCTACTGGTGATCACATGGCTATATTAAGTATCACTTAGACTACATTTTCACCATATATATAATGTTGGCAGCATTTGTACACAAGTGCACACAAGACCAATATGCAGTCATCTCACTAAGATACAACAATATGCACTACTCCAACCAGCTAAGGAACTCATACTATCATGTTCGATCTCAAAACATAATCAAATCTTTGTCAATCCAAAGGATGACTGTGGGGTGAAGTGGCTATATTCTATAGGTGTAATCTCATTGTCTCTTGTATTTGCTTTACCATACTTATATTTCTCTTAATATTGTTTCATGTTTTGTTGTTTCTGCGAGATTCCAAGAGGTGTTGCATTTCAACTTTTCCTTGATAGAGAGTAAAGTGAACTCACTGCAATTACCACCACCAGAAAACCTATCAAGTTCTAGGTACCAAATAGACTACTATCAAGTGCCAAATAGAATAAAGCACAAATCAGAAGTTGGATTCCCCAATTTGGAAAAATTGAAATGTTGTACAAAATAGAATAAGTATGAACAATAAGGCATTGCTCTCTCATTGATAGAAACATAACTTCCATTCTTGAAATTTTAATTATAGTAACAAATTGATGAAACATTAATCGACATGCCTCGCTTTCCCTTCCAGCTCCTCTAATGATGAATAACATCAAATTCTCTTCAACTATGCAGTTGCACAGTGCATTCACTAGAAACCATTGAAATACAACTAGCACAAGGCTCCATAAATTTCACACGCATCAAGTAGAATTATCATGAATGGTGGAATACAAGTCCATCTAACTTGGGGTATATGTTATGAGCAACTACAGGAATCCTAGACAATCAATGGTTACTATTGCTATAGAATAATATCTCTAGATGATACTCGAATACTCAACTGAGACAAGGAACTATGCAAAATGCTAAGAACATAAAGAAAAATTCAGAAGCCAAAATGCTAAGAACATAAAAAGCTGAAAATACCCACCATAATATAATAAGCTTATTTGACTAACCTGAGTTATCATTTATCTACTGGTGATCACATGGCTAAATTTAGTATCAGTCAAACTGAATTTTGACCATCAATATAATGTTGGCAGCATTTGCACACAAGTGCACACAAGACCAATATGCAATCATCTCACTAAGATACAACAATATGCACTACTCCTACCACAAAAGAAAAAATGCTAAGAACATAAAAAGTTGAAAATCCCCATCATAATATTACTTCTTTTGCAGCATCATACCTGTAACATAAGCCAAAATGCTAAGAACATAAAAATCTGAAAATTTCCATCATAATATAATAAGCTTATTTGACTAACCTCAGTGAACATTTATCTACTGGTGATGAGATGGATAAATTGAGTATCACTCAAACTGCGTTTTGACCATCAATATAATGTTGGCAGCATTTGCACACAAGACCAATATGTAATCATCTCAATAAGATACAACAATATGCACTACTCCAACCACCTAAGGAGCTCATACTATCATGTTTGATCTCAATTATGTCAATTTTTTTTCCCAATTCTTGATTATCCTATCCAAACATGTTCTCAAAACATAATCAAAGCTTTGTCAATCCAAAGGACGACTGTGGGGTGCAGTGGCTATATTCTTTAGGTTTAATCTCATTGTCTCTTGTATTTGCTTTACCATACTTATATTTCTCTTAATATTGTTTCATGTTTTGTTGTTTTTCTGAGGTTCCAAGAGGCATTGCATTTCAACTTTTCCTTGATAGAGAGTAAAGTGAACTCACTACAATTACCACCACCAGAAAACCTATCAAGTTCTGAGTACCAAATAGACTACTATCAAGTGCCAAATAGAATAAAGAACAATTCAAAAGTTGGATTCCCCAATTTGGAAAACATTGAAATGGTGTACAAAATAGAATAAGTATGAACATTGAAATGCTGTACAAAATAGAATAAGTATGAACAATAAGAAGGTCACAAATTTAAGTATCAATTCAAGCGAACAGAGTCCTAATTGAAGTTAATGACCAATCCAAAATCCAAAAGCCACAACCAGTCTTAGATTGTTTGGCATTCTTGCATCCCCACAAAAGATGCTTGATTGTTTGTCTTGTCACAGAGCACATGCTATCATTATAACCTGTAGAATGAAGCATGGCTATCAGGGACCAACCATCTCAGAACTCTAGCTTTAAAGTATGTACTTGCTTTACAAATGGCTTGAAATTTCCAAACCTACCTTAGTTCATGATCTTAGGCCATCCATATTTCATTAAGTCTTTGTTTAAGAGAAACTCATGTGGGTCCTAATGTAAATCTCTTTTGTCTTATAGTCAAAGGTCCTACATTGAACCATTTCCAATCCTTCAAAGTGAGACCTTGCACATCCAATCTTTTTTTTCATGGGATTGTTTGAGGTATGATTCTACAAAGAGCTTATTTGTCTATCGCATGTATTATGTGCCTTTGGCCATGGCTAATCACTCTCCATAGAATCCAGTTGCCTAAAGTCTCAACACTCAAGTACCGCCATGTATGAAAGCTTATTTTGGCCAAACTTTAACATGAGAAAAAAGGATCTATGCATATATGTCTTGTCTTCAAAGTTTTTGTCTAAAAGGGCATGTCTGTTAAGTCCCTGACACTACGAGGGTCATCAGAATCACAACGAGGTTCTTTAAACACTAGCTTCCAAATCCTGGCACACCTGCTTTAGTGATCCTAACATGGGAATTCTAAAAGTATTAGCACCAATGATAGTGTCACATAGACCAAACCACCCTTTTATGCCTGCAATATGCATCACCATCTAAATATGATACCAAACAAGAGTTTTCCAGGGAGCATTCTAAGACATGGCTGTTACAATCTATTTTGATGCTAATTTCCCCCGAGCTTTTAGGTCTTTCAACCCTATGCCTCACCGACCATTCTTTTTACATGTAACAAAAATCAAAGTCACATGATTTGAACACAGGATCAACCCAACAAATTGGAAGATCAGGAATATCATTTGGATTCAAGGAAACTAGCAAAAATTCTAAAATGAAGCTGATACAAATAGAAAAAGCTAAAAAAATGCTAAATTTTTTACCAAAAAATGAAATTTTTTGTATGGACTCTGGAAGTTTCTAGTATGGACTCATCAAGTTTCTGGTATGGAATTGCCATCTTCATTTATACTAGCTGAATAATTGTCAAATCTTGGAAACCCTCCCCACTGTTTACCGAGTATGGTTAGCTCATTTCAACAGTAAGCTTGATTCAGTAAGTGTTTTGAATCCTCACTGAGTCTGTAATAATATTAGAAAAACTACAACAACATCTGTGAATGCAACATTAATCTACAAAAATGGTTTTGATCCCCACTGAGATCTTCAATAATATTAAATAAACTACAACAATATCCAAGGATGCAACATTTATCTACAAAAATGGTTTTTGACCTTTGGGCCTGATACTGCAGGTATATAGATCTTCCTTCCTTGGTTGCTTCAAATTGCTACAATAGCCAAAGAGTTGTCGTTTATTTGTCGTTATTAATACCCCAGCTTGAACCAATAGTCATTAGTAGGTCATTAAGGGTATTTTGTGTTGTCTTACAACACCATTCACATGTCATTTTATATTCAACCAATGCATAAATTAGCCTTTTCTCCTTTTATTTTGACTCCACTGACCTATTTTGGCTGGGTTGTATCACCTTGCCCATAGGAATTAGATTGGCTATAATTTCCAATAATTGTGTGTCAATTCTGCACTATATAATACAAATAGCTAGTTCATCTATTTACCAAGGCATGCAAAATAAAAGGTGGGAGTTGGGATATATAAAGAGAAGTCAAGTAAAAAACTAATCAACCTAACCTATTGCAGCCACAACTCAACCTAAATAGGTTAACCTTCTACAAGAGCATCATCTTTCTATGTTCCCATAAATGGAGCTGGGGCATAACCTTCCATCAAATTAATTATTGAAAGAGGGGATAAGGAAGAAACTGATAGGGTTATGGGTAAGGATTTCCCATCAAGAAGCTTACCATTTATCATTTCCAAGCCATTCTACCCTGCAATGATTCATGTTGCTGATGTTATTGACCAGGAATAGAAGAGCCGTAATATGAGTTATGACAAGTTGAGGTGAGCAATGAAAACATACAAAATCACTACCAGATTGGAGGACCTTAAAAAATAATGGGAAACCACTAATGTGCACAATAATGGCTTATAGTTATAATAATAGAAGGTGAAAGACCTTCCAACTTTCTTGGTTAATTGTCCCAAGGAGGAACATTTTATTAAATACAGTGATGCATTTCCATATATTAAACATGTGGCATTGATATGTTAATTTTTGGATAAATTCATCCAGAAGATAGGCGTGTCGAATGCTATACAAGTCATTACAAATAATACTTCTAATTAATGGAGAAGCACCCCAGATTGTTTTAAACTCCATGTGTTTCCCCTTATATCAATTTAAGTTTTGAGGATATAAGAAAAATTTACTATGTTAAGAATGATTGAATAAGTGAGGAACATCACCTTACATGTAATATAATTCATGCATGGAATGAAAGAAAACAACAAAGGAAACCCATCTTCTTACCATCAACATACTGATGGTGTAATTGTACACCACCATCCTGAACACATGTAAAGTAACCACTTAGACGGAGGTGTCCCTTTACAGGTTCCACTACCAAGGCCCTTTTGAACCAGGATGATGTTTCACCAAGTGCCTGCACAAATGAATTCAACGTTTAGAAATAATATTTTTTAATAAATCCATACAACTCTCTTGTACGGAAATAAAATATTATACTCAATATTAAGTTCAAAGATAGTTAGTATAGATGGATGAACTAGTTCATGTCAGATTGTAGATGTTTGAAATTTAAAAGAAATATGATAGTCAAGTTTAAAAATAGACAGCAAGCTTCAAAGTTTCATGTTGAGTTCCTGCACAAATGAATTCAACATTTAGAAATAGTATTTTTTAATAAATCCATACAACTCTCTTGTATGGAAATAAAATACTATACTCAATATTTAGTTGAAAGATAGTGAGTACAGATGGATGAACTAGTTCACATCAGAGTGTAGATGTTCGAAATTTAAAAGAAATATGATAGTTAGGTTTAAAAATAGACAGCAAGCTTCAAAGCTTCATATTGATGTCATGGTATGTGATGGATCATTTAGGACGTGGGAGAAATACCTCATACAATCAACCCTTCAAGACAACCAACTAAATATCATTATTGAAAGAGTCAAAAGTCAAACGAATTTCAACTTCAACTCTTATGAATGGGAGTTGAAAGGGAGAATACCTCTGTATCATAATAAAGAGGAATGCAATCAGGGCTCAATATATGAATTAGCATCTTGGCCAGCCCCCCACGTCATTCAGTAAAGGGGGTGACACTGCTCCTAGATGCTACTAGATTACCAAATTACTAATATAAATATAGATTGTGAAATGGTCTTATTTACTCTACTCACCGACATCCCAGAAGGTAGAATGCAACTCTGATACTTTCTACCACAAAGTATATTATTGTGGGGATTTTAATAATAATGGAAAGGTGTGAAGAGAGAGTTGGAGAACAAGACCACAGTGGGTGCATCAGACAAGGAATTTTGGAACCACTGCAAATTGGCAATAGACTATCAGATGTCATTTGGAGACAATTAGCAGCATATGGGTGATACACTTGATAAAAATGACAAAAATTCAATGAGAGGATCCATGCTACAATCTATGCTAGATTGGATATAGATTTTATTCCGACTTGTGGTAGGTTACTTTTCCAACCAATCTACTCGCTTGGTCAGATTAAAAGTTCAGTAATAAGATGTGGTCAATTCCTTTATAATGGAATTAAAAAAGGGATACTGATGGATCCAAGTGCCTTCCACATAGTACAAACAACCTGTGGACTCTAAATTTCTCTTTTAGAGTCGCAGAATTCCATTCAAGCAATCAACATAATAAAGAATTTGCTGCCCTGAGGCCCCGTCACAAATAGGTGACTCACATTAGATATAATGTCTATTATTCTAACAACAACTAAATTTCTAAGAGAATGGGATAGAATGACCCTTGGAACTAAGCATAACAAAAAAATCAATCGAACAACTTCAACTGACCACCCAAGAGATGGAGCAGAAAACCTTTTCAGTCTAGGGAAACAATAGATGACTAGAGAGTTGGAGATGAAACTCTATTTATTAAGAATATCAAGCTAAAGGGACTAATATTTGACCAAAAATGGATGGAAAAGACACCACAAAATTCTACTTTTAGTACTTGAAGAAAAATAATTGCACTAAGAGGATATCAGATCTCAAATATAGGAAAGAGGGACTAGCCAAAGATGAAGCCCGTATTATAGAGATCTGTCAGAACCATTTTGATAGGATCATTATGTCTCCGGCATACAATAGTATGCAAGAAATAAGTGAAAGAGAAAGTGAGGCAAATCATCCCAACAAAGGTTACAACATTTTTGTGGAATCTTCTCTCTAGAGTCCAAACGTCTAGATTGATTTATTGAAAAGTGATGAGATTCCACCATGGGAAAACACATGAATATGTGATTGAATAAACTTATTCCAAGTGGCCAGAAGGAAAGCCAACATAAGACTTATTAAAGTCATGGAATTTGAGGAATCCCTTGAAAAATATCCCAGTGTTTAAGACACATGAACAGTGATTGGAGTAATAACCCGCAGGTTGATATTGAAGATGAGTTATGGGATGGCAATCTCTCAATGAATGGAGTGAGAAAAGTAGGGTAGCCATGCAAACTTGAGTGCATAAGGTCCTACAAAAGTTGATTTAATCCCAGATAAGAATTCCCAACCAGCTATGAACTTAGACACGCTATCCATAGCACTTTCATAAATGGAAAATGACAAATCTCGGGCTAGATGGCTTGCCACTGAGCTTTGGAAGACTACTTGGAAATGTAATACCCCCGGTTTTGACCCCGATTCATTAAATATACATGGTACATATGTTGTAAATAATCATGGTGAGGAGCTAAAGGCAAAGGACCCACCATAGATTTGGTTATGTTATGTTTTGGATTGGAATTGTCATCGATGGTATATCAGGACATGCGATATACATATTGAGTTATGGCATCATGTAACTACATCTTTAATTAAATAACCCAACCAGCTATGTTCACTGCAACCAAATTGAGAAGGGGCATGATTCCTAAGGATAAGGAGGGGAAATGCTGAACCTTGAGCCATGGGGGGACAAGCCATGTGTCACCACTCTCTTCACTCACCTTCCCTTATCTCATCCAAACACCATCCTTAACTGTTCTGTTGTTGGTTGGAGCATCTATTCGCTAACAGAAAGACCACTACACCATGTTTCCATTCTCCACATGCCTGCACTTTCTCCATGACACGCCTTTTGGATCGAGGGTGGCCTGTCCACTATCCAGATGGGGAGCTGTTCGTTTTCCCCAGGTTGAGTAGAGTTAAAAGGAGTTGCGATTCATTGTTTGGGGGTTCGGTCCTCCTCTTCCTCGCCAATTGTTGGCCTGTGAACATGTTCATTCTCCTCTACCTGACGGATTTCTAGCTTGTGGCTGGTTCTTCCTTTCTCATGGGATTGTTAGTCTGTGGTGGGGTTCATCCTCATGTTCACGCAGAGAATCGACGTCTTTTTTCCACCATTTCCAGACTGAGTAATGTTCTGTTACACCATCATTGAATCGGGGCTGTGATTTTCATCTATAGTTCTGTGGGTTGCATCTTTCCTCTCACGTATATATTGGGAGTCCATTCCTTTCCCATTTCGGTCGGTATAAGTTCTTCAGTGATTGCATTGGGGATTGTGTGCTGTGGGTTCATGGATGAACATTGTGGGATGTTGTTGCCATGATTGCTTGGCTATGTTTTCCCCTTGTATTTTGGCTGTTGTAGGTTGCTGTGGAATCATTTTGGCCACAATAGGGCCAAGAATGATTCAGGGAGTTATTTTCCCCTGTTAAATCTTGAATAGCACTGGAAGGGAAAATAGGTTCTGAGGGACTGCGTGGCAGAGAAAGGACTGATTTCCTTGTGTTGGCTTGGCTGAACTGTGTATGCTTGTGGTGTTATTATCCTTGGTTATGTGTAAGCTTGTTAGTACCTTATTCCTTGGGGAATCATGCCCAGATCGGGGGTGGCAACGTTGCTGAGAGATTAAGCAGCATGCTGGCCTATGGTTGGGTGGAATGTTGCAGCAACGTAGCTGGTTGCGGGACAATTCTCATTAGATAAGTATTCTTGACTAATATGTTTTGCAATCATATTTATTGTTAATGAATTATGATGATGGATATGTTGAATGCTAAATTGTATATGAATAAATGTTGTTTTGCTTCCGCTATGTATATGAACAATTATCCATCTTAGTATGTAGTATGCTTCATGCTTTTAAGTATCTTGCTTCAGCATCATAGGTATGTTAAAATTCATGGGGCTAGATGCCCAGATATTGGGTTTATAGTATCATCCTCTTCGCCGGTTGGAGGGTCGGGGACGTTACAGTATGGTATCAGATCTCAAGGTTGCAGCATGGGCCTGAATGGGCCATGACAGATCAGATAACAGAGGCAGGTTTCCTTCTGCCCAGCAGCAATCAGAAAATTTAAAACAAGAAAATTCACAAAATTTTCTAAGTGCCAAAACTATTAGCCCATCAGAACACTTAGTGGGAAGGCCACCCGACGGATAGTTGATCCGATGACCGATGCAGCAGAAGACTAAGGAGGAAAATTTTGGAAGATTTTTAAGTGTTTGGCCATCGGCACATCAGGACACTTAGACGTATCGATTGCCGATGCTTAGTCGATTGAATGCCACCGTTGTGGATGGCTAGACCACTATGCCTTTGACAGGTAGAGCCTCCGACCGCCGATGGTGTAGAATTTTCAAAAATTCTTCTAAGTGTTGACTTCGTTGACCATCGGAGCATGTTAGTTGATGACGTCGCTGATGAAAATTGGAAGGAGTTAACGGTTCATGTGTTGCCGTTGTGGCTACTTGGTCAACTATCTCACCGATGCACTAGTCCTTCCAGTCATTGATGCCGAGTTGTTGGTAAATAGTAGCTCCAGGCGGCGGTGACAAATAGTTGTTTGACTGGCGATGGATAGAGGAAGTTTTCACCGACAGATAAGAAATGGATCGGCTGAGAATAAAGGATGGTTGAGCCGATGAAATTCGGAAAGGAAGAGAGAGAAAAATTTGGAAAATTTTCTAAGCCCTAGAATCATAGGCCATCAGTGACGGTTAGTTGATCACATCGCTGATGATCAGATGATTCTTTTGTCGATGAGCTATGTTAGGTAAAGTTGTTGGTCGAACATCTGCCATTGCGAATATCGAGAGGACTAACCACCCAATGAGGAATGCATCGATGCCGTAGCTTCTAGGGGTTCTGATCACCGATAGACTTGTGGCTGTGGAAGACATGGGGAGATTGTGGGCCGCTGTTGCAGAAATATTGATGACTAACCATCCAATGCGTAGGGCACCCGATTGTCGATGCAACAGGTTAGTCTATGCTATCACTGATAAGACTCAAAACAGTAGACCATGACAGGACCGATACAGCAGAAGAAAATAGATAAGTAGCTCACCGATACAGCGAAAGAATTTAGAAGTTTTAGCTGCTGAAACACTGGGGATTTAGAAGGGAAGAGACCCGATTAGAAGAAAACTTTGAGGAGTATAAAAGCATCAGAAATTTGTTAATGATGCGATCGCCGATCAGAAGCTTAGCCGGTTCATCGCGGAAACTGTAGAAAGATCTTTTTCCATCGTTGCGGCTGCTCCAATGACTGTGCACCCGATCAATAGTTGGTTTCCTTGCCAATGAAAATTGGAAGTCTAGTTGTTTTTCCCGCCGAAATGCTGGAAAGGAGTAAGAAAATAGACCATCAATGAACAATTAACTTGCTCACCATTGTAGATTGGAAGTGTAGTTGGTTTGACCACCGAAATGTCAGAAAATAGTTGGAAGAAGGTCCGATTGGGCCTAAGGAATTTGGATTTTTCAAAGGAATTTATCAGTAGGTTTTCCTATAGTTTTCGACTGTCTTCCAATGGGTTTTTAGTAGATTATCAATGGATTACAGAGCTGAACAAGAGATAGAGAAAATTTTGTGTTTTAGCATAATTGTTGTTTTATAAATTTCCAAAGGAGATTTGGGTTTTTCAAAGGAACTTCTCAGTAATTTTTCAAGCAGTTTTCAACTGTATTTCAGTAGGTTTTCAGTAGATTCAACAGATTGTCAGTGGTCATAGGGTTGAAAAGGGAGAAAATCCTAGGTGACTAAAGTTAGCATTCCTGACCAAAATACAATTGTATGTTTTCCATCATTCTAGAAGTAGTGTGGTTTTCACACTCGAGGTCAGAATGAAGCATGAGGATAGGCGTTAGAAAGCTTATCCAACTGGGAACAAGGGAAAGTCACCAGAATCTGAGTATGGAGCAGCAAAGTGTTAGTGATTGCTTGAAAGAGAAATGTGTTGCTGTCAATATAGAAAACGCTGGGGAATTGCATGCCTAGAGGTAGCAAGACCATCAAGTCAAACCAGTTGTTGTGTGGAAGAGGAGTTCCATGCAAGGATGAGGGACTTAAAAAGGGAAGTTTCCCTTAAACCTTATCTTGCTGATTATAACTACCTTTTAAAAGTTTTATACTTGAAATGTATGAGGATATGCTTTGCAAGCATAAGATATTGAGGATTATACATTTATAATAAACCACTAATGATAGTTATTGCATTGGTGTTAGAATTAGTGGAAAAACCAACGACAACATGGACATGGATGAATATGTTGCTAACGCTGATGAATTTGACCGGCAACCCTATGGAGAAAGGGATAAGGAAACCAATCCATAATCAAAAGTTGGTGAGCAAATTTTGCAATCTCCTGCAAAGGACCAACCAAACCGGTAATGTCAAGGGTGTAAGTAGGACCCATGAAGGTAAGAGTTTAATTATGACAATTACATGGAGTGGTAAAAGCAAGAGGTCTCGTACCATGTGGGTATTTGAATTTTATAATGCATTCATATAAAAATATGTTATGCCTGTATTATGTTCTATGAGCTTAGTAGCTCAAAGAAAGTAAGCACCGATGATCTTGATTATAGTAATGCATCCTATATGAAGTAGTCATGGTTAGGCCATGCATGGTCTGTTTGAATGCATAGTATTCCTGAGTCAATGCAAGGTAGCATTGAGTGGATATGCAATAAAATATTTCATAAATCTTGTAGTTATGCATTGAATGGATGCATATGACGAGCATGAGTAAATGATTACCTAAGTATGGGTGCAAATGTTGTGATGCATTGCATACATGATTTAAGATAGTGCATGTGATATTATGAATAACTAATGGCTGAAATGATGAATTGATGACAATTCTGGAACCATTTCAAAAGCTGTTATGAATGTAGGATAGTAAGTGCATGAAGAGGGTATTTAGGATCAATTGGCTGCCGAAAATGTTCTATGGAAGAGAAAGGCGGTACAAATGGTACGCTTGTGAAGTAAGGAGTATCTAAACATTTCATTTTGCATAAATGATGTGACTGTACCCTGTAATTTAAAGTATGATAATGATTGTATGAAGTAAATAACTTTTGGTAATATTGATGTGATTAACAGCTGGAAGTATTCAAATTTTGTAAATTCTGAAAATGCTCCAGTGATTGTTGCAGCAATGAAAAGGTTATATGCATCAAGACTTACCAAGTGTTTGGCTGATTGAAGTTTAGGTTTTAGGTAGATTGTTTGGAGCATGGAAATGAGAGTAAGGTTATGACAGAGGCCAGAATCTACCATGTGAAAGAGCCAAACCTCATGAAAAGAGTCTCATGGTTGGGAAACTAGTTTGTATGAATAATGAGTTGTGAATTTGAATTTGTGAATTTTGAATTTAAGAAATTGCTGACAACTACTAATCACTATTGGCTTGCATAAGATTGTGTCAGGAGGACGTGCTATAAGTGGGTATTGATGTTATGCTAGAAATCATAAAATTATAATGGGAATAGTGGTGCTGCTTACAAGAGACCATGACAATTGAGGATCACCTCATTGCTAAGAAAACCAATTTCTGTAGTAAACAGGGTTGCAAATTATCATTGAATTTAATTACTAATGTCATTGCTTGGTTATGGAACAATCAATTTGGATTGTATTATCAGATAATGACTGACTGTTTGGCTATTTGATGAATGTGCCATGGGTTCACACTGCAGGAAGATCATGTGTGATGGCCTACAGGAGCCAAAATTCATGGGAAGGTTTTCCCTTATCTTGGAATGGGTTTCGAGGGAAACTCCATTGGACATTTTGGAAATGTCTCATCTTCACTACATGTTTGGTAAACAACATGAGTGAGATGGTATAGATTATGTCGGTAAGACATGTGTGGATATGGAATGTAAAAGGAGTTGGGATGGCAAACCGAGGGACTGTTAATTCAGAGAAGGGAGCCCCCATTCCTCCTTAATGAAGGAATACTGCCTTGGCAAATGGATAAGTGTTCTATGACCCTAGATAAGAATATGCATGTCAATTGTTAAATTCAATGTGCAGAGCATGTTTTGATTTTATTTCCATTATGGAAGATTGCTTGAGTATGAATAGGGCCTACATGGCACACATCAGAAAGGGGTGCACACTTTTTCAATGTCCGGTCATGAAAATGTTTTCAATATTGATTACACCCTAGGAAGTGGATGCAATCTTGGTGTCTCAATACTTGATAGAGAATGATATGAAAAATGATTATAGTTTTTTGAGCAATAACGCTAACGAATATGCTTATATTGTTTTTGTTGTCGAGCCAAACAGATGTAGTCTGATATTGTACACTAAATGGACAATGGCTTGAGATCATCCTACCTTCTACTAAAGGGCATAGACAAGGAGACATTCCCGAGGGACTCTCAACTCAGAGAAGGGAGTGGTCTCTTGTGTGATATGGGGTAGTGTAAAGAGCATAGAGAAGGAGACATTCTTGAGGGACTGTCAACTCAGAGAAGGGAGTGGTCTCTTGTGTGATATGGGGTAGTGGAATTAGAGCTCACTACTGGAAATGAAACCTAGAAATGGTGTTATTGTTGATGTCCTGATAAACACAACAGTGTTGGCTTGGCTGATGATTGATTGTTGATATAAGTACATGTGTTATTATTAGTGGCCTGATAAACCCAATTGTGTTGGCCTGGCTGATGAGTGATTGTTGATATAAATGTACTGTTGATATAAGTGCAGGTGATTTGTTGATGGTCTGATTGTCATGTCCCCATGCTTCCCACCAGCAAAGAGGACGCGACCCAAGCTTTGACCACCCGGGCTAAGAGCCCATGATGATGTACATGCATAAAAATTGCATAAACATAATGCTACAGGGAAATGCATTACAGTAAAACATACACCAATGCCATCGTTTATCATACACAGCTATTGTTATTTATCATGCACAGTGGAATCAACATGCATTCACACCAGCATTCATTCATGTTCATTACATTCATTAACAGAAAATATGATTGCAGAAGTAAAATACACAAGATCACTTATCTTATGAAAAGCTCCTTCCGCAACCATCTACGTCGCTGCAACGTTCCACCCAACCATAGGCCAGTGTGCTCCTTAATCTCTCAACAGCGCTGCCACCCCCGAGCTGGGAATGATTCTACAAGGAATAAGGGAACAAGCAGGCTTACACATAGCCAAGGATATACAAAACACGCAGCCATGCCAACAAGTTTGGGTTTATTAGGCCATCAAGGAGTTGGGAAAGGCTAAATACTAAGCTGGTGAGCTTATTACAGAGCCAAGAACACCTACACCAGAACTAGCCTGGATTCTAAGACACCCACACACACCCAACACAAGGAATCAGTCCCTTCTCTGCTACACAGTCCCTCATGCCCTGCATTCCCTTCCAGTGCTATTCAGGGGTTGTGGAGAAGAAAGCCAGCCCTCTAGCTCTGTCTGTGTGGTTTCCAACTACCAGGTTTATCAAGAAAAACTAATCCCCCATCCCTGCTCCCAACACAGTCCGAAGACCAACCATTGCACACATGCAACTACTCAACAATTACAACTTAATAGGGAAAATGGCTCCCAAGCGAATTCCAACAGGCCACTGAACGTATTAGTGCACACAATTTACAACATGGGGGAAAATAACAGTCCCAAGCATATCAGTGAGCACAGCTCGCAAAATGGGGAAACAATAGCCCCTTTTTCACAGTCGAAGTCACTGGGGAAAAAAAACCATGCACAGACCACACTGGGGAAGAAATTACAGTCTCCCAGCTTGTACGTGAGAGAAAAACAACAATGCGTAACCCTCAAATCAACTTGTGAGGAAAGGATTCAACCCCACCATTCGCAATCCGTAGAGGAGAATTGCGTGGGTAAAAACCAGGAAATTCCTGTGCGTGAGTGTGAGAAACTTCCGCTCCAGAGTGAGGATGCATAGACAATCGGGAGGCCTGCGTAGTGGAGAGTGCGTGAGTGTAATGAACAAGAATCCTACGTGGGGATGAACAGCCTACAGTGAGGACGCAAAAATTGGAAGTGCATGAGCGTTTTTGCCATTGTGGAGTCAACAGTGGTGGAGTGTGTGTGTGGGTTAGGACTGACAGTCCTGCCACCCCACTCCCAAAACAATTAACTGCCTCAACCACCAGTAGCCATTCTTTAATGAAAGTGGTTGGGATAAAAACAAGGTAAGAAGACACATGGGTATTTTTACCCCATTGGCCAAGGTTTGACAATTTCCCTGCCCTTATCCTTGTGAAAATCATGCCCCTTTCTCATTTTAGTTGCCGCGAGCGTAGCTGGTCGGGTTCATTTAATTAATTATAGACGCACATTTACATGATGACAAACATAATATATGCCACATGCCCCGATATATCATCGGTGACAAGTTTAAATCCAAAACATAGCATAACCGATCAATGATGGGGCCTTAGCCTTTGACTCCGCACCATGATCATTTACAATATATACATCATGTACTTTTAATGCAACGGGGTCAAAACCGGGGTGTTATACTGATAAACCCAACTGAAGGTTGGCTTGACTGGGTAATTATTTGATGTTATGGAAATTAGGGAAATATTATAGTGTTGGCTTGACTACCTGTAGTCTGATAAACCCAACTAATAGATGGCTTGGCGGAGTAGCCTGATAAACCTAGTAGTGTATTGGCTTAAATTGCCTACGGCCTGATAAACCCAATTGTGTATTGGCTTGGATGGACAGTCTGATAAACTCAAATATAAGTTGGCTTGACTATGCCTAATATATATATAAAAGGATGTTGTGAAGCAGCCTGCATGCTAGCCTAACATCCAAGTCCATAGGTGATCCCAAGGCTTGTAAAGTGAAGCAGGATCCTGTGGACCAATGATGAAACACACAATACAGATAAGTATTGGATTATTTTTGCAATTCTTGCTTATGAATATGCATGTGTATATGATTTGGTTATGATATTTGAAGCTCTTGTTTAAGAAATAAAAATTGATGAGGATAAACTAAACATGTGAATTTATTCAATGTTTGAATATAGGTATCGCTGGAAGTGAGGACTATGAGAGAATCCTAGGGGTGCATGTGGACATGTGATTGTCCTAAAGAGCTCAGAATGAGCAGTAATGAAAAAGGTGCTAGTGAGACCATGAAGTTCCTAGCAGCCGAGACGAACCATGAGGGGAGGCCCCATGGTTGAGAGGTCTGAAATAGACTGTAGACACTAAGTGTCATGACCAAGAGGGATTGGTCCAACATTCATGGTGAAGTGAAAGAGGCTGAGAGCATGAAAAGCCACAACAGTGGTGTGGGTTCCACGATGGAACAAAACAAAGAAGGGAAAAAAAAAACTCTTGCTGCTCTCTCTTGCCTTTTTAATTATATATATATAAATATATATGCATTGTGAAAACAAAAGATTGGTGAATGCATGTCTGACTGAAAATGGAATGTGTGTATTTGCTTAAAGTAAATTGTGAATGCTGGAATGGTTAATTCCCTGCCCAAGAATGGACATGAATGAGTTCATGTGCATGTTAGGAAGGCATGAAAAATATGAAAGTCTCCTTGATGAGACTTGGAATGTCATGCCAATTGGGAAATAAATTGACTGATTTTAATGCCTATATTATGCTTGGTCTAACATAATTTCAATGGTGCATTTCACACGTGAGAAAAGTAAAATCCAGTAGTGCACATTGATCATGGCAGTAGACCAAAAGCTGTTAGACTTGTCTAGAAGTCTTCTTCAAACAATTTACAAGACCCAAGAAAATATTGGAGAGATGCTCAAGATACAGAAAAGTCCCTAGACTTGGGGATAAACTGAAAGCTGAGAACCAGCAAGAGAAGCTAGTGGAAGCCGAGGGGCTTGGTCCTAAAATTTCAAAGTAAATAATTGAACATGGGACAGTTCTACAAAATTCTGAAATTTTGAATATGCAAATGGGTTATGCATTCCTATGTATTGGAACACTGAGGACAATGTTATTCCAAGGGGGAGGGGATTGTAATACCCCCATTTTTGACGCTGATAAATTAAATATACATGGTACATATGTTGTAAATAATCATGGTGAGGAGCTAAAGGCAAAGGCCCCACCATATATTTGGTTATGTTATGTTTCAGATTGGAATTGTCACCGATGGTATTTCGGGACATGCAGCATACATATTAAGTTGTGGCATCATGTAACTATGCATATTTAATTAAATAACCCAATCGGCTATGTTCACTGCAACCAAATTGAGAAGGGGCATGATTCCTAAGGATAAGGAGGGGAAATGCTAAACCTTGAGCCATGGGGGGAAAAGCCATGTGTCTCCACTCTCTTCACTCACCTTCCCTTTTCTCATCCAACCACCATCCTTAATTGTTTTGTTGTTGGTTGGAGCATCTATTCACTGACAGAAAGACCACTACACCACATTGCCATTCTCCCCATGCCTGCACTCTCTCCACGACGCATCTTTTGGATCATGGGTGGCCTGTCCACTATCCAGATGGGGATCTTTTCATTTTACCTAGGCTGAGTGGAGTTAAAAGGATTTGTGATTCATTGTTTGGGGGTTTGATCCTCCTCTTCCTCACCGATTGTTGGCCTATGAACATGTTCATTCTCCTCTGCCTGACAGATTGCCTACTTGCGGCTGGTTCTTCCTTTCTCACGGTATTGTTAGTCTATGATGGGGTTCATCCTCATGTTCACGCAGAGAATCAGCGTCTTTTTTCCACCATTGCCAAACTGTGTAATGTTATGTTACCCCATCATTGAATCAGGGCTGTGATTGTCATCTACAGTTCTGTGGGTTGTGTCTTTCCCCTCACATATAGATTGGGAGTCTGTTCCTTTCCCATTTCGGTCGGTATAAGTTCTCCAGTGATTGCATTGGAGATTGTGTGCTGTGGTTTCATGGATGAACATTGTGGGCTGTTGTTGCCACGATTTCTTGGCTGTGTTTTCCCCTTGTATTTTGGCTTCTGTAGGTTGCTGTGGAATCGTTTTGGCCACAATAGGGACAAGAACAATTCAGGGAGTTGTTTTCCCTTGTTAAATCCTGAATAGCACTGGAAGGGAAATCAGGGTCTGATGGATTGCGTAGCAGAGAAAGGACTGATTTCCTTGTTTTGGCTTCGTTAAACTATGTATCCTTGTGGTGTTGTTATCCTTGGCTATGTGTAAGCCTATTAGTCCCTTATTCCTTGGGGAATCATGCCTGGCTCGGGGCTGGAAACGTTGCCAAGAGATTAAGGAGCACGCTGGCCTATGGTTGGGTGGAACGTTGCAGCAACGTAGCTAGTTGCGAGACAGTTCTCATCAGATAAGTATTCTTGACTAATCTATTTTGCAATTGTATTTACTATTAATGAATTATGATGATGGATATGTTGAATGTTGAATTGTATATGAATAAATGTTGTTTTGCTTCCACTATGTATATGAACAATTATGCATCTTAGTATGTAGTATGCTTCATGCTTTTAAGTATCTTTCTTCAGCATCATAGGTATGTTAAACTTAATGGGGCTAGATTCCCGGATATTGGGTGTATAGTAGCATCCTCTTTGCCGGTCGAAGGGTTTGGGACGTTACAGGAACTCTGTTGGCCCAAATCCTCTACAGATATACAAGGAAGCAATCTGAAACAATGGTGTTATTAAATTCATAATCAAGGCCAATGACCTGGAAGTGGAACTTATTTCAAACTGAAGGCCCATCATGCAATAAAATATATATTTTAAAAATAATTGCAAAGGCCCTTTCTTTGAGAATTAAAACATATTCTACAGACAATTATTAGACCTGATCAGATAGGATTTATATGGGGAAATTTATTCTGGGGCAGATGTCTGGGATGCGATGCCTTGTTCATCAAAATTGACTTTGAAAAATCTTATGATGGAATAAGTGGAACTTTATCCTATCCATTCTATGGCATTGGGATTTGGCCCCTTCTTTCTCTAGCCACTTTGGCCCACCTTTCCATCACTAGATGCAAATGAGGATGTGAGCAAGTTACAAGTTGACCAAATCAATTAGCCAGTTTTCCATTAATCCCTAGCCTCTGTGTCATGGGAACAAGGTTTGAGGTATCTAATTGCAACAAAAGTGGGCCTAGGTCTAAACAAGTGAATTCCCCTTCCTGAGCCAAAAGTAGGTCAAAGAGTCAAAAGGCCACTTCCCATATGACTCACTTCTTACAATCTTGAAGGATCAAGAAGCTATTTCCAGAATATAATCTAAATGCAGATGAAAATGCATGGACTGTCAAGATATATGGAAAGCACAAATTCCACTTAAGTAAGTAGTTTTAGGGTGGGATGATAAATAGCCAAAGAATAGCAGTCAAAACTAGACTTCATAAATCAGGACTGACAATGTAGGATGTCTTTTGAGGGCATAGAGTACAATCATGTAGGGAAACATCTTCTCTAGTTAAATGAATGCTTTCAAAACTAAGTTAGCTATACAATGTTAAGTTAGAATGAGGTTGTGAAGGAAATATATTTACTTGCTAGAGATCGGTGCTAAGGAATAAATATTGGTACTATTCGCTAATTTTGGGACAAGATGTCATCTCAATATGCATCGGGCCATGCAACTATCCAATAAGAACACTGTGATGTTAGTATTTTTTTGTGTATTACAAGATGCATGCTTTCCAAAAAATTGGAAGGGAAGAATAAAGGTTGTTTATATTTTTCTTGGCTTTTGTCAAGTAACAAAAAACAATACAAGCAGTAATATTACAAAGATTCTTCAATCTCATTGTACCCCATGAACAATATTTCTAGTGGGTACATAGCAGAAATTCTCTTCAATGTTAGTCATTGGGAATATTACAATAAGAACACTATGATGTTAGTATTTTTTTGTGTATTACAAGATGCATTCTTTCCAAAAAATTGGAAGGGAAGAAGAAAGGATGTTTGTATTTTTCTTGGCTTTTGTCTAGTAACAAAAAACAATACAAGCAGTAATATTACAAAGATTCTTCAATCTTATTGTACCCCATGAACAAACTTTCTAGTGGGTACATAACATAAAATTCTCTTCAATGTTAGTCATTGGGAATATTCAAACCTGATCCATGGGCAGTAAGGATCATGAGCATGCAAAATAAGCTGCATCTTTCCATAAATATTATTCAAAGAAACAATAAATATTGTATGAACTTTTCTTGTCTTTTGAAGACATCTTGTATGTACTTTTCATGCCAAGTAACAAGAAACAAATTACAATACAAGCAATAATATTACAAAGTTTGTTCACTCTTGTTGTACACCATGGACCATCTTTCTAGTGGATATACAAAATGCTCTTCAATGTTAATCATTCAAAATATTCAAACTTGTGATTCCTAAGTCATGGGCGGTAAGGATCATAAGCATGTAAGTTTTCTTATTGTAGCTAAAATATAATTTCAAAAATAAAATACATCATTTTTTGCTAACCAAAAACAAGCTGATATAGATCAGTCAATCTCAACTATACTATTGGTTGGAATATATTTCCAAAAAGAGCAGTTAAGAGATATCCGAAATCATAAATTTCTATAGTACTACAACATCCATTAAAACAACATATAAAACAGATAAGTTTATAGCTTCTTACACTATCAAAACATACCATGCAGCATCACAACATGTTATCATTACAGCTTACATGCAATAGAAATAAATGTGCAAAACCATAAATATGTACAAGGGTATGTCAAAAGTTAAAACTGAGTATGTAGTTTCACACCATACATCATAGGAAACATGTGAAAACAATGAATTCTAAAACTAACTTTCCTCTTCAAAATGATACTAGATACTCAAACCCAAGGCTTCAGACTTAAATCATAAATGCCAATGAAAAGCTTCAATGGCACAGTTAACAAGCCATCTCTAAGGATTCAAAGTGCTTATGTTTTTCATAATGCAAGATTGACATTTTGTAATTCAACAAACATATCAGGAAGCAAGTTGAGAAAACAAAGTGATGAAAGCCCATGCTGCACAAAATGCATTCTATAATTGGTCAAATTTTACTCCTTGTAATTATATATCTGACAATAACATACAGAGATATCAACACCAATTTCATTATCTCCAATAAATCTAGGTCATAATGATCAAGCTAATTTGGTAGGGTAGGGTTAATGCTTATTAGCTAATATAGGGTCAACATGGTAGTCTAAGTAATTGAAACCTCTAGAATGATTTCCAGAAACCTTACAAGTGTTTAAGCTCCAAGACAATCATTGGTCTGTGGCCTGGTAGTGTGCTGGCAGTTTTTGAAGCCAATTTCCATCCTAAATTTGACCTATTCTCTTGGGTGTTGCTCTTAAAGGATAAATATACCTTCTAAAAGGGACAAAGAGAATGGAGAGGAGATACTGAGACTTGATATAGCTCTATGATCATCTTCAACCCCCTTCTCAAAAAATATGCCATGCAAATAAGAAAATAAGGGGGTTGTTGGAATCCATGCAAACAAGAAAATAACACAAAATGAAAATCAATTCTGCTAGTACACAATATAGCTTCTTGGTATCATAATATGAGAAGGATTTTCCATAAATCCAATGCCAATCCTTTTAATAAAGCCTTGAATATTAGGTTTGACTATCTTGTAGATTACCCCATGTATGAGCTCTCTCTTACAAAGCCTCTTATCTACACAATTTGGGAGTATACCCAATATGCCCTATTTGTGTTGGAAAGGTCTAGATTGATCCATCTGCGATATCCCATCCATTTCTAGGTCTCTCGCGACATTAAATACATTAACAAAAGGATTAGGCCACTAGAATGTTTCCTCTATTAGTTCTTGTGAGAGCTAGGGTTAGCGATAAATCATCTGTAAAATGTAATTGCTAGTTACTATATGCCTCACCATCCCTAGCCCAACTAATTTTTGTTATTGTATGGGCGTCCCTAGCTCCATAGGGAAGCTCCAACAAGGAAATTGGAACTCAAGGTCCCTAGTGTAATTAATTGTATTAAATAGATGCACCTCTAAATCACACTTGTTAGTACTGGGTTTGTAATGTCCCCATTATATTCCCTAATCATTTTGTAATAGTCTAATGAAATTGTATTGGTTTACCGGTGAGGAGCTCAAGGCCAAGGCCCCACCAGTAAAATATTAGAAATTAAGTGGTTAATTCCCTAATGTATAGATTAGGAAAACAAATAAAATATTGGCGAAACTTAAAACGATTGGAAACTAAATCCACTAGGGGAAGAAGACAACAAGAGGAAACTTGGAGGATGACTAAGGTAACTGGTTACCATTGCGTTATGCATGAAGAAAAACCACCCACTGCCCCACCTTTGACCTTAAAACCCTGTATTGGATCTCTCACATGATTAATGAGTATTTTACTTTTGAGTACATGCGAGCCTAGGGCTCGGTCATGAGAGAATTTATCACGTGAAGAGACTTCTAACTACAATCATACAAGTAGATTATAATATGGGGTTAGGAAAATTCATCACCCAAGCATAGTTACTTCCAAGTCCCCCATTAGTCGAGGGTGTTAGAAGGAAGGAGACATGGGAATTATATATAAAACATATATCTATATACACATGTATTTAATAGCAACACATATGGATGTGAAATGAATTTTATTATAAGCTAGAACTCCCTATACAAATGGAGTACCTTATAATAAAGGAAATTGAATTTATGTACCGAATTAAATATTGATAACACCTTACTAATGCACACTAATAAGAGAGCCTTATATGTCCACCAAAGTAGAAAATGAGTCATGGACAAAATGATACCATGGCTAGCAGAACCGTATGACCCTTCCGGTGTCTTCAAAACTATCCTTGGGAAAAGTCGAAGCAGGTATTTCTCTCCTTAAAAGGAATAATGACTTATGGTTGAACTTTTAAGGTTATTTCTGGAGAAAATCCTTATGCGAAATTTCATGGGAATAATTCTTATAAAGAGAACTTGTAAAAAAAGGTGATAAGGATATTTGTCCTTTGAAAAATAAAAATAAACTATGGTTTTGTTTACTCTTCAAGAGAGGTATTTCCATAAGCACGCAGCACACTAAATTTCATTAAAAAAAAACTGGTACATTTATTAAAAGAATTATTTTGGCCGTCAATTGGGGCTGAACTTATGCCTCCAAATTAATTCTTTAACGGCAGATTAATCCCTTAACGGAAAATTTTAGGGCGGACAGGTCTGAAACAAAATTAGTGGCAAAATTTCTGCCACGAATTACTGGACGCCTGGCACACCCTAGGTGAAGCAGACCGTTGTACCTTTGACTATGAATAGTTTTCAAACCTAAAGGAGAAGGGGGCCTCCAAAAAAATCTCTGGTTCTGCTTATAGAAGGATCTCTCTCAAACTTGTCATGCTGCGAAAGCCTGTAGGAAACCTACTGATGCCTCTCAGCCCATATAGTATTCCATGGGAATTTCGACCAGGAAGGATCATGTGCCAACCAGATCATAACCACCGGATCTCTGTAAGTATGTATACTTTCTAGAATACGCTAAGATTTGGTCTGATAGAATACCTTCACACACTCTATAAGCGTTGGCTCGTATGCGCCTGACCTGGATCACAGCTCTGGAACGCTGGTGTGTCTTTTTCGATAACTGCTATGAGATTGGTTTTTCTTATAGAGAACTAGAAGATGTATATATTAACTGAAACCGTGTGATTCTTTTGTTTCCTCAAAACTGATATATCTATTTTAAATCTGTTGGCGTTAGGATGAATGTCTACATTCAATCCAAATAGAGCTCGCTGCCTCCTTTAAAATAGTTACATTTTTTTAATGTCTACATTCAGACCGATTAGAGCTCATGGCCTCCTTTTAAACTGCTACATTTTAATGACTGTCTGATTTAGAGCTCGCGTCCTCCTCTTAAACTGTTGCATTTTTAATGCCTGTCTGATTTAGAGCTCGCGGTCTCCTTCTGAAAGGGGTTGCATTTAAAAATAAATAAATAAAATAATACCTGTCAGAGTAGGGCTAGCGACCTCCTTCCAAACTATCTTATTTAAAAAAAAAGAAAACATCACAGCCTTCGGGTAAACGCCTGCACGTGGAGAAGTTTTCTTCCCAGCAGATAGAAAGGCTTGCGTATGGGTCACTGGCATAGACCGGTGGCTGCGACTGATTTCAAATCAGTGGTGATCTTTGGTTATTGTAATTCATGCGAGCGTTTTTGTGGATAGACCTGGGCTTACTATGATGAGAGTTGACCGGGGATCACAATTCCCAGTATTAGTTTTTAGACATAGCACTCAAAGCTATGCATCACCCTTTTCAGCATATTTCTATTTGGTGCTTAAATCTTTCATGAGTTTTGCAAACACCATTATGTATATACGCTCCAATCGCCTGGATTGGTTCCGCTTGCCTTCGATTAACCCCAGGCCAAGTATTTTATTTTTCTCTGATGGATTGCAGCAGGTAAAGACTATGCTATCCTAGAACGTATTTCTGGAAGTGTCTGTTACATTTCTTTTTATATATATAATGGCCTTCCAAAATCTCGGGTGTGCCCGTAAACTGTAGCAGTTAAGCGAATGATGGCTTGTTAGCCTGGTTGTCTCTCTTCACTTTGGTACCCCATCTTAGAGCGCTACCTTGATAAGAATAAAGGAGTAAGTTTGAAGTTAGTACGGTGAATAAGTTTAGGTTCCCACCTAATTGTCAGTTAATGAAAGTTGGAGAACTAACCACGCCTCCTTTACATGCCAGAATGGGGGTGGCTTTAGAGTTTCACTTGGGGTTATTTTTAATTTAAGATACCTGGAGTTGTTTTAATATTTTAATCTCAAAAGGGGAAGGGGCTTTCAATAAAGGTTTTTAGAAATTCTCTTTTTGTGCTCTATGAGAGATATTGTGGAAAATGATGCGATACCGGAAGTGCAGCTTGTAACCTTTTGTTGAATAAGTTAAAAGAATTATAAGCAGTTTGGTGGACGTAACCCCTGGTTTGGGGTGAACCACGTAAATCATTGTGTTTTCTTGTTTTGTGCTCCATGAGTTTATTTATGTTCATCATGCATCCAAAGTGTTGTCATTTGAGTTATTAGTGCATGCTAATCGTATTATTCATAATTTTATTACTACAAATGCACTATAGAAATGAATGCCCAACAATAATATGTTTTCTCAGACATTGCATCAGTATGATTGGTGTACTATTGGGTTGGAAAATGTGAATGTATGAAATTAAAACAAATGAAGGTAATTAAGAAATGACAAATCTGATGGTTTTCTAGGTCGAAAGGCTATGCCATGTAAACTTAGATCTGATTGCTAGGCGTGTTACTAGTACTCATCTTTATATATCGTATTAATACCGGATGAGAATGCATAAACAATTTTTATATAGGTGATGGGGATGTATATGTATATATCTCTATTTGTACTTTCATAAGTTATAAATAAAGCTGCAAATGCATAGCAAGACTGAATTACGATAGTGGGATGTTTTTGTAGTAGAACAAATTTGAATGCTTGTCAGGAAGGTATGAATGGTTTCCCTTGGAAATATTCTTTAGTACCTAAGTGATATATTAACATTCGATGATTACAGTAAGCACACAACCTCACAACATGATGATTGAGGTCTTGATAAATACGAGACAACTTGTTTATATGCATAATAAAGGTCTTAATTATCCCTAAAGATCCTCCCTAAAGTATGTGTAAATATTAATGAGAGGAGTTGCAAGGAGTAAAGTATCACCTTTTTTCATGATTTAAGTTAAGGTTTTATAAGGTTGCTTCATAATTTTGCTTTCTTTTACTCAACAATATTGTGCTACCATATTTCCTCAACTTCTAAAAATTCAATCACTCTTTGGATTATTGCCTATTTCCAATAATTATAGCCCGTGCCATGAGTGGGCTGCAAATGGACCAAGGAATAGATCAATCTAATTAGAGAGTACAATCGGTGGCCAGTAGACTATGGGAGTGACAAATAAAGATAATCCATCAAATGATAATCCTTATGCATGTATACTAACTAAGAATTGATTCAAAATAAAAATTTTAATGATTCAAACAACTTATTACGGGAATCAAAATAATTATTTTTTATCCAATGGAAATGCCATAAAACTAATTGACATCACCTAAGGACAAGATTGCAAATGTTGTAAACATTCCTTCTCCATGGGATGGTCATTAATATCCTACAATAACACTCTATGTTGAAGAAAAAATCTTACAACACTTCCCCTTATTCCATCATCACTTTGAATAGAAATTTGGGAAACATGAGGCCAAGGCAAAGCAAGAATGTGAGTGGACACATATTAGCTTCTCACACTTTTTGACAACAAATTGGTAGCATAACCTTAGATTGAAGAGATACCCCTGGCCTAGCTAGTGCACATAGTCCTACTAAGGCCATCCTTAAAGTATCTGAGTCTAGTCTAGCTAGTCCTAGTAGGACTATGAATTAGCCTAAACCCTAGCTAGGAGAGGTTACAAAAGTCCACTTTAAGGATGAGGGAGGTCATCACAATCCATGGACCATCTAGGAGAGATCATACATAGTCACAATCCATTAGGATAAACCTTACACAATCACAAATAAGGTTTATCATCCCCAAAGGGATGACGCCAAAGCTAACAGTACAAGAGTATCCCACAGAACTGAATAGAGCCTATATTTTCAGCAGAAAATGGTCTTGGATCAACCTAAAATAGTCACAGGTCAGCTTCATAGATTCTCGGCCCAGCATGGCAATAGGAGAGACACCACACATTCCATGCTTCAGATGCATAAGGTCACAGCTCAGCAAGAGAGACACCACACAGTCCAGAGGTCATATGCATAAGGTCACTTCATGGTTCATGGTTCATGGTCACCGAATGGTTCATGGTCTTTTCCAATATTGCACATCCACTCAAAAACAGGCTGCTTGTGGGCCTGACAAATTCGAGCCAATTGTAATCCTCTTGGAGCTAGACAGAAGCAATTTCCACCTTAAAAAACGCATACATGCATCCATCGCTTGGGTTTAAACACAAAAAAACACAAACTTGCATCCATCGCTTGGGTTTAAACACTAATATCTGATAGGGTTTGATTTCTTGTGCAAGGTTTTAGAGAATCCCCATGCAGTAACCAGGTTTTGCAATTATAGGATTAAGAAGAAAATATCGGCACATATTGGGAAATCGAAAAAGATGCCGATAGCCATTGCAATTGCCGCAATAGAAAAGAAACCCTATGAAA
>LPNX010522271.1:33370-43370 GCA_001517045.1 Pseudotsuga menziesii | reverse complement strand
TAAGTACATCATCAAAAAAATCACCGTCGTCATTGTCATTATGTTCACTCATATGCCATTAGTGTTCTTAATCACTCATTTCCATTAGGATTCATGTCATGTAATTGTTAAGGTCATTTATATGTTTTTACAGTCATTTCGATGATAATAGGGTAATTTCTATGTCGCTACAGACATTTAGGTGCCATTAGAGTTAATTAGGATCCAAAAGTGCTACCACATGCATAATCATTATTGACATCCACATTGTCATCATCATCATACAATAAATCAACATCATTGTCGTCGTAATAGTCATCATCAATGTCATTGATAATATAGTAATGATAATAATGAGCAAGGAGCCCTACTACCTCACAAGAATGGATGATATAGTCTTATACTTATCAAATCATATCCATACGCTCCATCATAATTATCGTAATGCATCATCATCATGTTTTTAGGGCCAATCAGGTGCAATTAAGGTCTATCAAATGTTGTTGGGGACACTGAAATGCCATTAGAGTAATTTAGGTGACATTAAGGTAATTTACCCTTCATTGGGATTAATCAAGATCCGAGAGTGCTATGATTATGATCATTTAGGTGCCACTATGATAAGTCAAGATCCAAAAGTACTATCACATGAATCATGATCATTGACATTGGCATTGATATATCTGACGGTATGTCAGACATTTTCCAAACACAATTCCTAGCTCTAAACCTAGTGCAATTCCTATCTGGGTTCTTTCAGAATTTATGGCATTATTCTAGGCGCTATATCTGGTTCTATACCTAACGCTATGTTGGATGTTTTCTAGGCGCAATTATTGGCTCTATACTTGGCGCTATGTTGGATGTTTTTCCTATCAAAATTCATGGTGCAATTCCTGTCGCTAAACTTGGATTAATATATGGTGCTATGTTGAGTCAATACGTTTGTTTGGAGGCTATTATGGGCATTATATGGGATGCTTTTTTGGATGTTAATTGGGACGTTAATTGGGATGATAATTGGGATGATAATTATGATGCTAATTGGAACACTAATTGGGACACTAATTGGGACGTTAATTGGGATGCTAATTATCATCCAAAATAGTGCCAACTTTTAAAAAGGGACGCTAATTGGGATACTAATTGGGACGTTATTTGGGATGCTAATTGGGAGTCTAATTGGGATGTTAATTGGGACACTAATTGGGTCAATAACTAGGACGCTAATTGGGATGCTACTTGGGACACTAATTGGGATGCTAATTAGCATCCAAAATAGCGCCAGCTTTTAAAAAGGGATGCAAATAAAACCATTAAAAGCACCATCCCATGGAAAAGTGTCTACTTTGTCCAAAAAATGATGAAAAACTCACTAAAAGTGATGGTGGACACTAAAAAGGAAGCTAAAAGAGACGATAATCACAAGGTTTTGTTGTAGTGATAATTTCAAAAAATGATTTTACAACTATTGCATATTTCCTGATAAGAGATATCAAAACAACACTAGAGAATAGAGATCACTCAAAACAATGTTTCATCCTTACCAAGTTCATAACACTTTAATAACAAGATTATTTAGTCATACAATGAGAGGTAGTGAATGGTTGCATAAATTTTGGGCATTGTGAACACTATGTGCACTATTCATTTATTAAAATTATGTGCCTTCCTTGACTTAGTGCCAAGTTGTCACCTCAAAATTATCACCCATGTAGAAGATATGCGCCCTCCATTAATTCACTGGTGTTAATTGCCTTTAACTGAATTTGAACTGATTGAATTGAATTAAACTGAATTGAACTGAAATGGATTGAATTGAACTGAACTAAGTAATCAACTAAATTATTAACCCTTAGTTAGGAGTTTAACTGGATGTCTTTAGTGATTCACAATGAGTACCATCCACAAAAAAACACTTTGAATAAATGAAGGAGTAGATTCCTTAATTAACTAAAACATATTTTCCAAAACTTATAATTAACTGATGTCTTTGCAATTCAAGTTCACTGTAGGTATGGCATGGGAAATTTGAATCCTTACTCTATGTCTATGCTCATCTCATTTATCATTATTTAAATTCGGCATGGTCCATAAGTGTTTACTTAATTAATAATATTTATCATATCATACTTGGAATGTTCTTGGTACAACACCATCTATATGTTCTTGGTACAACACAAGACTCCAATCTTTATACAATACAAGATTTTGACCTTGATACAACACAAGGGTCCGAACTTGATACAACACAAGGTCCTGATCATGATACATCACAAGATCATAGCACATGCATCTCTCATTAATATGACTTGATACAACACAATATCCTATACTGATACAAAAAAAAATATTCCTGAACTTAATACAACATAAGTTTCGTACTTGATAAAACACAAGTCTCTTAATTTAATACAACATAAGTTTCTAAACTTAATACAACATAATTTTTAGAATTGATACAGCACAAGTCTATTGGAGAATGACCCTTGATGCTGTACATTTAACCTTATGGATAGGATCGTAATACAAAGATAGAGGCATCTACTGATGTGGACTCAAAATAGCTTATGAATCCAGGGGCATGCTTTCCATCCATGTCCATACATCAATTAAATGCATCTACTTTATTATATTTTAAATTACCACATTTTTGTAAGCAAGTAAAATTATATTAAAGAGGAACCTTCAGTACATCATCACATAATGGCTGTGGGGATTGGAATCCTTGAACTCATCTAGACTAGAGAGACTTAACTATCACAAAAATAAGAATTCCATCTAACCTTACATCTCTTATCATATGCCTACTTATCCTTTTACATGTAAAGATCAGATTTGATTGGTGCATTACAAAAAGAGTCGCATCTCCTCATTATCCCCGCTACTATTAGTCACAGAGACCTGCTACCCCCATAAACCATAAAATAGGAAAATCAATATACTTTTAGCTGATAACAGACACATAAAACAAAACATACCCCTACCCAGAAACCACAAGGCACCATCATTTTGGCTTCAACAGAGTTTCTCAGACCGTTGTTGCGCCTAATTGGAGACCTTCTAGATGAGAGATGATCTTGGGATTATTCTTAGATTCCAGGCCATGAACATGGCACTGCATCTAGGATCTCATTCCTGCTTAAATTTCCCTTGCAACCATTGCTTCAGGAACAATACCCATCTTCAGAGCTATGTGATCAATTGTCTTACACATCATTTGGCTCTCATGGTAGTGCTCTTTCCAAGCCTTTACAAGATCCTCAACTCCCATTGATTTATTATTTATATCCATTAGAACATGGTAAATCAACACCTTGGTCACCTAGTGGGTGGTGAGCATATTCTCATAAGAATATAGATGACCTATTGTCGTCCCCGGATCGCTCACCCACTCCTCCACTTTAGCCTTAATATTATCCATGTCCATGGATTGGACATGATTCCACAAGGCCTGTTCAACCTGCTCAATTTCATCCTTGATAAGAGGAGGTATGTTCTCATGAAAAAAGGGGGCCACATGCCTTGATATCATCAATTCCCAAGAAGGCTTCTTCCCTCCCTCCTTGCTGCTTTTCTTTCCCCCTCGCATTTTCCTTTTAGGACCCATTGTAAACACAGACTAGTAATTCAACACCTTGGTCACCCAGTGGGTGGTGAGCATATGCTCATAAGAAGATAGATGACCTATTGTCATCCTCGGATCGCTCACCCACTCCTCCACTTTAGCCTTAATATTATCCATGTCCATGGACTGGACATGATTCCACAAGGCCTGTTCAACTTGCTCAATTTCATCCTTGACAAGAGGAGGTATGTTCTCATGAAAGAAGGGGGCCACATGCCTTGCTCTCATCAGTTCCCAAGAAGGCTTCTTCCATCCCTCCTTGCTGTTTTTCTTTCCCCCTCACATTTTCCTTTTAGGATCCATTGTAAACACAGACTCTAGTAGATAGAACTTCTTCACAGTCTCTCTTCTCTAAGTGAGATTTCCAAGAATGCATGGATAGATGATACTGGACACATAAATAGCTGCACAACTCATCCTTACACAAAAAACCATACTCATATCTCTGTACTTACCATTGAATGGAATAGTACATATCCCAAATTCAGAACCTTCCACCGTAGATCTCCTTTCCTTATTCATCTAAAACTAGGCCGAACATAACTATTTCCTCATTGATGGTAATGAGAGGGACACCTTAGGTGACTTGATCCAAATGTGAAGCTATGTACTAGCCTCATATCTTAATGATGATGGGTTATAATTCCTGGGAGTGGGGTGTTGTGATGTCTATACTTTGAGGTGATGATCTGACACATGCCTTGTGCTTGAAATCAATTCTCTAAAACGATCCATGTCTTGAGCTTCCAAGTGGGTACACTGCAACTTCCACTCATTGGATTATTCCACGTGCATTTGGTATGCTACAAACCTTTCCCTCCTCCTTTCACCAATATTATCCATCAAATATGCCACCCTATTTCCATCACGCTTGACGTGGGTGAAAATATATGTGTGTCTCCTTCATTTGTACTCTACGAACCTTTCAATCCAATGTAGCAATCACCATCTATTAGCCACTTTGTCTATGGTTTGGCCACCTTTCATCTTCCTCACCATCCAAATAACGATGTTGGAGTCACTTTCTATTACCAAAGGTTCCCAATTTTTTCTAATTTCCATCCTGATGTCGTGAACCAAGCCTTCAAGCTCTATCAGATTGTTAGTATCTAGACCGATACTACCATGGAAGAGCTGGAGAGTTTTTCCCTTGAATTTATGGATGACTCCTCTGAATCCGGTAGACCCAAGATTACCTTTGGAGGCTCTATCAATGTTCAACTTAAAATTCCCGCATGGAGGTGGACACCAGGTGCCCGGACTTGAAGGACACAACATATTAACGTTGAAATTTTTCTAGCCCCGAGGTGAGTAGTCCAAACCCCATCCCTCCAAAATTATTTTATAATTGTATTCCATCTCCCAATATTTCTCACTCCACTGAGAAACTTTGATAGTTTCCTGAATGTTTTTAGTGATTTGGAATGAGATGTGGTGCGGATGGTTCCCCCCCTCCCCCCTTAAAGATTTAGCCATTTCATTCCTTCCAGACAGCTCACATCAAAAATCCTGGGAATAAGTTCTAAATTTTATAGATAATAGGGTTCATGAAGACCTCCTTGTTCGAAACGATTATTATTTGGTGAGATGACCCTCTTACCCGGTTAGTTCTGCAAAATATTTCAGAACCCGTTTCCCATAGTGACGAAGCCATGAGATAGGAATCCAAGATGTGGTTCATCGTTTATTCTTCCTCCTCACAAAGGGTACACTAGAATGGGCCATTCATCCCTCTTCTCATTAAGTTTTCTCATGTCAGAATAATCCTATGGACCACCAACCAAATGAAGGAAGCAACTTTAGGCCATTGATTTAATTTCCAAACCTTACCCCAGACTTCCCTGTTTTGATCGTCTTCCTAATGAAATTCCATATTATAGGCCTATTTGCTGCTATACACTCCTCTAGGAAGGTATCCCCATCTTAGGTTATCAACACCTCTTTGGATATGAATACATTGATCCTGAACAGCCTCCCCAAGCCTTTGAGTCTCGATGGTAGGGAATCTTTCATCCCACCATTCCTGAGGGTGCCATTCATGGAAATCCTCACTATTTCAAACTTCTCTCAAGAATTGATGAACCTTGATTAGTCCCATTTCCTTAGCTCTGTCCCTGCTAACCGATAGGTCAAATTGAGTGTAGAGCCTTGGCTATTGTTTCCAGGAGTCATTCCAAAAATTTGCATCTTGGCCTTCTTGCACCTCCCAAAAACTGTGGTCTTGAACAATTTCTCTATTTAGGTTTGCATGATTCCATATATGAGAACATTTCCTTCCTTTGTTGAATCTTATGAAATGTTGTTTTAGCTTTTCTGGAGTGTATTTTATGTCCATAACATTTCCCATGGCTCTTCTTTATTAGTGACCCACTGCCACCAAATATTTGCTCCCAGAACTTGACTATTTTTCTGCGGGTCTCTTAGGCCCAAGACACCCTGGGACTTTGGTTTGCAAAATATATCGCAACTGACTAGATCCCACCCTTGGTTTCCCCTATTACCATTCCATAAAAATTTTCTCTGGATTACCCTCTGTTTAAGGACCAACTTCGAGGAATCCAAAGTAGAAAATAAATAAATTGGCATGGATTACAGAACAACTTTAACTAACACCACTCTACTGGCTAGGTTGAGGGGTCGGAAAGCCCAGTTCCCTGGTTCCCTCTTCATCCAATCCAGAAGGTATTCCCATGAAACTTTCGTGAAAACCCCTTCACCAAGTGGAGCACCGAGGTATTTGGACAAATGGAGCTACTTGAAAACCTAGGATCCGCAGAATGTTCTGATGATGAATCCTCGATGTGTTAAAGAAGAGAACTTGAATCCTTGCTTCTTGCACCGATGAGTGCCCCATAAGCATCGTATCATCCACAAATTTTTGATGGGATATGGCTTCCCGATTGTCATGGAATTCCAAACCCTTGAGCTCTCTATTCATGACCTTATCCTTGATTATCCTACTCAAAACCTCTTCCATGAGTATAAACGAAAATGGTGATACGGTGTCCCCTTGTTTGATACCCCTTGATGATTTGAAAGTTATCGTCGGGGCACCGTTCAAAAGAATAGAGAATAATTCCATTGAAATAATATTCATTATCCAAAGAATCCATTCTTGGTGAAACCCATAGGCCTCCATCATTTCTGCTATGAATTTCCATCTTAATTTTTCATAAGATTTCAAAATATCTAGTTTTTTAGAGACCTTTAGTGAGTGTATAACCTCATGAACCAAGATGACACCATACAGGATCTATCGACCTTCTACGAACCCCGACTATTCTTGAGCAATTAGATTTGGGAGCATGATATTCAACATGTTCGCCATTACCTTAGTAATAAGTTTATAAATAACATTTCAAAGGGCTATATGCCTGAATTTCCTAGGGGTCTCAGATCCTTCCTCCATTGGGATAGGAGTGAGAAAGGTGGAGTTAAAATCTCTCAGCACACCTTTCTTCCTCATGGAATCCTCCACTATCCTCCAAACCTCTTCTTTGATCATATCCTAGTAAAGATGAAAGAAATTGGTTGTGAATCTGCCAAGGCATAGGGATTTTCCATCCACCATTTGGCTGACCGGTTCCTCCACTTCCTATATAGTCATGGGTTTCTGCAAGACCTCATTTTGTTCATTTGAGACCTACCTTGAGATATGTCTAGTAATTTTCCTGATATCCTCAAGCCTATCTGACGATCCTCCTTCATGATCATTTCAAAATACTACACTAACTCTTCTTCCACCTCCTCCCTTTTTTCTACATATTTCCCATTGTCTTTTTTTTACCTCGTTAGCCTTCTGGCGATTCTAAATCATTGAGTGATGAAAGACCTTTGTATTCCTCATTTTAAATTACCACATTGATTTGTTTAAAAAATTGTTATGTTTATTAATTTGTTGAAATATTAGAATAACATTTTTAGCTCGTATCATATGAGAGTCCACTACATTAGGGTATTTATAAATAGATTGAAGTAAATGCAGCAGTCACTGTTGTATACGATTTTGGTATATCACCACTTTAGGTAATGTAAATATTTTTAATTTAGCATTGTATTTATATTAATTGAACACAAAATATATTTAATTGTTAATTTAATATATTTTTTTCCAGTTGCTAGAGATTATGTTGTGCAATCCACACCAATCGTTGATACAAAGCCTCAGTAGGATGAGCAAGTAAAGTTTGAGTGCACCATTATTATTTTTCATTATTCAATATCTAAGTTGTTTGATTGACTCTTACTTGTTGGTATTTGTTTCTATGCATTATGGACATGATAATATTAATGCATAGAGTCTATGCTAATGTGGCATCAAATCATCCTATGACTACAAAATTAATCATGCCATCCACAACCATGCATCAGGTAAATGGATTCCTCACTCTCAAACAAGAGGTTATCGTAGGTACATGAATTTAATTATTGAATAATATGTACATATGCGTGTTATGTTTTATAAATTCTCATGCATTTGCATCCCGTGGTTGAACGTGTGATTTAAGAGACTAATGCATCATAGACTCTTGCGGAGTCTATTTTTACTGCTTTGCATCCGGATGCCTCGCAGTTGCATGACTTGCAACATCTTGGATTTGAGCACGATGCCAAGTCGATAGATTCACCTCACATGCAACTGACTTTGACACACACATATTCACATTCGGTAAGTATAAATATTTTATTTGATTGCAATTTTAATAAGTGTAAAGATAATTGTTTTTTTATAAAAGTTAAATACATTTTAAATGGTGTTTTGTGTGGAGAGTCCTGAGATACGCACTAAACCCTGGAAGAGGAATCGACTTTCTTCCTCATTCAGGCAAGAGGAAGATTTATGTAGTTTCAAGGAAGGATAAATAAATAAATTTTAAATGGATGTGTATTCGTAGTGGGTTTATGTCACTTGTGGGTGATTCCATGAAGATGGGTAACACTTTTTGGCCAAATTTGGTGATAAAAACCTGATTTTCTACTCATGTGCTAGATAGAAGCCCTTGAAACGCATATATGCCATGTGAATTTCGACTTGCAGTCAAAAAAAAAATTGTAGAATATTATGTTGGCTTCCCAATGATATTTTTTTAAATATTTCGATGTCATTTAATGTGTGAAATTTTGCATTTAATGAACTATATGATCTTAAAAATTTGAAGAAGTTAATAAGTGTCTCGTGTCCAACCCGAATAATTCAATATTACATTAATGATTTAATATATATAAGCAATATCTACACAAAATGCACTGTGGTTTGCATATTTTTTTGTTAATTTATTTCGCAAATTTCAATATCATTTTATACATGTGTGTCCATCCCGGCTTGTTTTTCACTGTTTTAAAAAATTGAAAAAAAAAATACATTTTGAAGAGAACACGTTGATGTGTGGGTTGTGCATTTTTAAGAAATTTTTGTATGTGTATATTTTACCCTACAGATTTTTCTTTGAGCTACTTCGAAGTTGTTGTCTTGTTTTGTAAGTGTAAGTTTTAGAACTAATTAAAAAATAAAACCCATATGAATGCCAAAATGCATGCATGATATCTCAATGGATAGAGGATTCGATGACGAATCTATCGGTATGAACTCTTCTCAGTTGTGTGTCATGAATGGTAGGGTTTACACCCCTAGAAGACACAGAGAAACATTGATTTTCCTGTAAGAGAGATAATTCTCTGTTTTTCAGGCCCTTGATCAAGGTATTTAAATACCCCGATCGAGGTAATTCGGAAACCCTCGATCGAGGTCTAGCTTTTGTAAAAAATCACACAAAAATGCTTGGGAATGGACTTAGGCATTTATGGCATTAATTTCATTCCAGCCACCCTCCTAACCTCATTTCCCACCTAAATTCCTAAACAAAATTCTATATAAACATAAAACATAAAACATAAACATGTTACTAATTTTATCCTTCACAATTGACTAACCTATTTGAAACAATGCTTGTGGTATAAAACAAATTTAACATTTTGTATTGTGTTTAGATATTGTTGTAGGTATGAATTTGGATTGTTGATCTTGATCAAAATGGGAAGCAAGAAACGTCGAAGTAAAATATCTTCTAGGAATCAAAGCAACACCGAAGAAATAAGAGAGAAAGGTAAAGAAAGAAAGAGAAAAAAAAGAGCAATCTTGAGAGGAGAAGAAGTTGCAAATCAACCTATAATTGGAGAATTAAATTCCATTGCTAACATTATTGGTATAATTTATTTAAGTTATGTAATTTCATATTCATATATATATATAATTTCATTTTCCTAGTGATCTAGTTCATATAATTTCATATTCATGCAATTTCATATTGCCTATTATATTCAATTTCATAGTGTTTTAGTTCATAATTTATATATATATACATATATACATGTTAAATTGTTTAGAATGTAAAT
>LPNX010522271.1:22546-32862 GCA_001517045.1 Pseudotsuga menziesii | reverse complement strand
TATATATATACATGTTAAATTGTTTAGAATTTAATTATAACTTTTTAAAATTGTAATTTTGTAATTAATTCATAAACTTATATACATTGTATGTGCATGTATATATACAACCTTCTAAAACCACTTATGTACATGTGAAATAATGCTATGTGTTGTGAAAGAATTGAAAAAAATGTTTAACCACTACATTAAATTACATATATACAAAGTAAGTGTATTATAGTATGAGTAGTTCAAGAGTTGTCCAATGAAATTAGAGAATGGTTGATGAATATATATAATTATATAGTGCATAATATTCTAGCATAATATCTAGTTCTCACTTATTTTCTTCATCTTTTCTATAGCCTTATCTCTTCTTTCATCGATTTTAATATGATTTTAATTTCATATTCATATATGAGCATTTTCATAGTGTTCAAATTACAATTTTACATTTCATTATAATAATTATGATAATTACATTACAATTACAATTACATTAAACAATTATAATTACAATTACATTACATTACAATCATGTACAAATGACTAGGAATCATATGGTTTTAAGCATTGATGACAATGATGATCTCAAAGAAAATCAACAATTACAATTACAATCACATTAACGTGCAGAAGCACCATCCTTACGTCAATGGAACAATAAGGCAGAGTAAATACAAATACAATTTTACATTACATTATGATAATGTTGATAATTACATGTTCCACTTACAATTACAATTACATTAAAAAATTACAATTACAATTAATTTACATTAAAATCATGTACAAATGACTAGGAATCATATGGATTTAAGCGTTGATGACAATGATGATCTCAAAGAAAATCAATAATTACAGTTACAATCACATTAATGTATAGAAGCACTATCCTTACATCAATGGGACAATAAGGTAGAGTAAATACAAATACAATTTTACATTAATGATGATAATTACATGTTACAATTACAATGACAATTACAATTGCATTACATTACAATCATGTACAAATGACTAGGAATCATATGGCTTTAAGCATTGATGACAATGATTTTTTTTTGTAAGTACCGAATTCACATTTATATTAAGAAGAAGGGACTTCTAAAACCATTTTACAAAAAAAAACTAGCTTCCTCTCAGCTTCAACACAACTTCAACTCAAAAATAGCAAAAGAAGAAAGCACTACTTACAACTACCTAGATCCCCACCTATCTCTTGTCATTAAAAAAAAATCACTACTTTCCCAACCCATGGAATCAAGTTATAAAACCCATAGAATCAAGTTATAGAAGTTCAAACTAACTTCTGAAGGAACATATACATAGTCCATATTCACCACCCAATATTACATTCATAACCATCAGCAGAATTAGACCTTACATATCCCAAATACCCATGTTTACAACAAAATAGCGAGAGAATCAATCCATCATCCCAAACATACAAATATCTAAAACCCACCACAACCTTTTAAGAATTTGAAGAACCAAAATAAATCCATATAGACCGCCTCTTGAAGCAACGTAGTAGCTAGCCTGCACAGACCGGTTTGGTAGATCACCTGATGCGGTGTACACAGTCAAAAGGAAGAAAAACGCCATCCATAAGAACATACCGCTTCTTAGAAGATAAAACATATAAGCGAAAAGAAAAGATCCAATATGATGAGCATCAGAAAGCCCAGCAAAAAGAAACAGATATCAGAAAAGATCACTAGCCACCAAGTCTACATTACAGCAAAATATAGGATAAGTCCTAACAACTTCCCTAAGTAGAGCCAGGAAAATCCAGTTTCACTGCTCCAGGAATCGAGGGAGGAGGGTATTGAAAACCCAAAAAGGCAATCAAGAAATCAAATTTGGATTCAACACGCTAAACTGAAGCTTCAGCATGTTGAATCAAGGCAGAGATGGAAGCTTTCCATGGGTCTGGAGAAGGACCACCCGAGTAGTTAGACTGGCGATCCCAAGCAGCCCTTCCAACCAAATTTTTCATAACCTAAGAACAAGGCTATCATTTTCTCATATAGAATTGTATGCCCCACAATATGACTAGGGTCCAGAATCCATTCCTCCACCTTCCTACATTCCTCTCATAGTTTTTGATTATCAAGTTTAGGGCCATAAGCTCCACTCAGTCGCAGAGATGAGATTATGGATTTCTTGAGGAAGTTCTATCTCAAACATTCAGGATTCCCATAAGGGCTAGCATTGCACCTAGGAGGTTGGCTCATGGGAATCCGAGAATGATTGCATCTGCTCTCCCTTGCCTTTATCACCCACCATGATAAACCAGAGACTACCCTTTAGCACCCTAACAAGATGATAAAAAAAAAACAGAGATAGAATACCTAATGTACCGCTGATAGTAATCTCGCCACCCTGCTCCATATTATATATCCAAATACCATTTCTCTTCCTAATGAGCACATCCTTTAATTAGGATGCACAACACAATCCCCTCCAAGGATCGCTGATCAGACTCACCATTAACACACCTCACCTGAGCGCCTACTATCAGGACAAAATTCATGGCTTCCACCATCAGACGTATGAAAGCATATGCACAAACCATCATATATAAATCCCGCATCTGGTCATAACCATTAAACCAGAGATCACAACCATGAAGCGCCACGTGCTAGAGATATTTTGTGCCAACACTATAAATATTCCAACCCACCATCTGGATGTAATTACTATCATTTTTAATTAGATCTTGACATTGGGTGTGAGCAATCAAGTATGGTAGCAAGTTCCAATCCCTTGCTCTCAAATTCGTACACGTACCCACCCCCACATTAGCTATACTATCCGCCACCTTGTTTCCCTTTCTTCTTACATGTGTGAAATGGACCGCATACCTATTAATGAGACAAGTTTGGAGGGAAGCAATTGGACTTTCCAAGCTCCAAGAGGAAAACACTTTGGTACTTTGAGATCAATGTTGCAATTTGGAATCCAAGAGAATAATCATCGGAGAGTCACCTTTCGCAATGATAAGCCTTTGGTAATTATCAATGACCTATTCCAGACCTTGAATCAATCCTTCAATCTCTGCAGTGTTGTTAGAATCGATGCCCAGGAAGCCATAGCCATAACTAAGAATTTTACCACTATAGTCACGGATAATAAAAATATACCCCGCCTTTCCAGGATTACCCTTAGAAGCTCCGTGAAAATTGATCTTCAAGAAGCCAGTTGGCAGACGACTCCAAAGGTTCGGGCTCTGAATGACCGTAATAGTTTTAAGGATAAACAGAGCAGAATTCACACAATTGTTTAGACCCCAGTTTGCAAGAATCTGCCCTTCCATCCCCACTAATTCCTTATCCTTTTTGTCCCACCTGGAGAGAACGATGGTTTCGTGAATTTTGGCCACCAAACAATGCCAAACGATCGAAGGAGACGAAGCCTTGGTTCGGAAAATTTTGGAATTTCTCTCATTCCATATTTCCCATATCAAAAAGTTGGGAAAGATTTCCCAAATATGATTCAAAAGTTGACTCACGAAAGGTTTTTTAGGCCAATGACTCAAGGTTCCCACAGGGTATTGCCTAATTAGATCAGAATGGCGAAAAAACACAACATCATGATACCAAAGAGCAGACGAAAACGTATAGGCATCCAGAAGGTGTGATGTCATTTCCTCTGCCTACTTACATAGAGGACACTAGTAAGGACCATACATCCCACACAATTGTAAATTTTCACCAGTTAATATTCTTTTATGAATACCTAGCCAACTAAAAATAGTGATTTTGGGCCTTATATTTTTCTCCCATAGCTTACTCCAAGTTTTGTCGGATGGGTTTTCAAAATTCCTAAAAAGAAAGTGGTATGCTTCTTTGAGAGAAAAAACCCCCTTCGTTCTATAACCCTAGCGGAGTTTGTCATTTTTTTCCTGCCATCTAATACATCTCATATTTAGTTCCTCCTGAAGCCAGGAACATTCAGAGGAAGGACCTAATCTCTCCAACCAGGTACGAGGGACCCAAGGCCAAAAGAAATAACTAGGAGTATGAGGCCGCCATAGGTCTGCCACTTTATAGAACCCTCTATTCTTGCATTCAGCTTGAAGCAATGGGAATTGCCCCATTCTATCTAGAGGAGGGAGTTGTTGCCATGCATCCTCCCAAAACCATGTTGTTTTATCATCACAAATTTCCCAGAAACAATGCTGTTGAATCAAACTGTGACCTGCCCAGGCCGTTTTCCATATATGAGAGCCCAATTTCTCCTCAGAAAAACGAATTAATTCCCGAAAATCCCAATTGGGAGCATATTTTTCTAGCCATAATTTAGCCCAGGGCTCTTGGGAATGAGTTAGCCAATGCCACCAAATATTTTCTCTAACAATTAAACCCTCTTTTTCAGGATCTCTGAGCCCTAGACTACCCTGCGCTTTAGGTTTACAGAAAATATCCCAATTAACCAGTGCCCATTTATGAGAGTCTTGAGAACCACTCCATAGGAATTTCCGTTGGATATTCCACAAATCATGAAGGATAGATTTAGGAGCCAACATAGTTGAAAACATATACGTAGGCGTTTCATGAAGCACCGAATTGACCAAAACCAAATGGATCGGCAAATTCAGATATTTCAAAGTCCAATTTCTCAGTCGTTTCTTAACTTTATCCAATAGTTCAATCCATGATATTTTCTTATATTGAGAGTTTATAAGAGGAGTTACCAAAAAAGTGGAAGGAAGAAAACTTTGAGAAATACCTAAGATGCGAAGAATATTACGAAGAGTAATATGAGGAGTATTAAAGAAGTAAACCTGGGATTTTTGAGCATTGACTTCCAATCCATAAGCAAGGCCGAACTGATCTAGGAATTTTCGAAAACTAGAATATTCCTGGACTGAGGGGTAACCCACAAGCATAGTGTCATTGACAAAATCTTGGTCGAAATGACTCGCCCCATCTTGAGTAATAAAATTAGCTTCCTTAAAAGAAGAAATAGATCTTCCCAAACCTTTAGCCATCAAAATGAATAGAAAAGGTGACAACGGATCCCCTTGATGGATACCACGCATTGGTGTTATGATACTAGATGGGACCCCATTTACTAGAATAGAAAAGAAGGTTGAGGAGATAAGTTGCATAATCCAGTTGACCCAATTCAAACTAAACCCAAATTCTTCCAACATTTTCCAAATAAATTGCCAATTGAGTTTATCATAAGCTTTGGCTATATCCAGTTTAACCAACATGCTCGACAATTTTTTACATTTGATTGAGTGTAATATTTCATGAACAAGAATGATCCCATCCGAAATCTAACACCTTTCCGAACACCCAGATTGTTCTGGAGATATCACATAAGGTAAAATGGGTTTCAAGTGATTAGAAATTACCTTGGTTATGATTTTGTAGATCACATTACTGAGGATGATAGGTCTAAACTTGTAAGGAGTATCAACACCCTCACTTTTAGGGATCAGAGTAAGAAAAGTGGCATTTAAAGTAGGAAGAATACGACCAGAAATTCTAGATTTCTCCACATTTTCAGACATCCATTTTAATCATGTCCCAAAAATGATAAAAGATATTAACATTAAAGTCATCTGGGCTAGGCGAGGTACCTTCCTTCATCTAGAAAACTTCCTCCTGGACTTCTTGAAGAGAGATAGATTTCATTAATAGTTGGTTCTATTCCTTCAAAACTAGGGAAGGAATTCGACTAGTAATGACTTCAATTTTAGTCGTTCGGTCCCTTCTTGGATCAGAAAAAATATCATAAAAGTTAGAGTTAAGCAATTCCTCAATTTCTTCCCTACCTTCCAATATTTCACCTGCGGCATTTTTAATCGAATAAATCTTATTTTGAAACCTAGATTGAATGACAGAATGAAGAAAGAATTTGGTGTTCTTCTCCTCTTCACGAAGCCACTTAATTCGGTACTTTTGCCACCATAGGAGTTCCTCTTGTTTTTCACGTTCTTCAAGCTTGGTTTCCACCAACCTTTCCTCCTTGAGTAAATCCTGTGAATAGCCTTCATTGAGCCTAATGGTTTGAATCTCGTGAAGACGGATCTCTAGTCGACGCTTTTCCCAAAAAATGTTCCCAAACTCTTCCTTATTCCATTTCTTGATTTTAGATTTCATATCCTAAAATTTTTGTTGGAAGGACCACATATTCAGTCTGATCAGAATGCATTTCATCCTACTAGTTTTTCACCTTATCTTCAAAATATGGATTAGCCAGCCAAAATTTCTCAAAATGAAAAGGTTTCTTGAATTGAGACCCTAATACACTCCAAATGAGTTCGATCGACCAATGATCAGAACCACTACCAGAGAGGGTCGAGCTATGGATATTGCTTCCTAAATCAATAATAGATTCATAAACTAAGAACCGATCTAATCTGGAAGCAATATGGTGATCCCATGTTCTTTTGTTATTCCAAGTAAACTACCCAACCCCCGGAGTAATATTAACGAGACCCAGATCTTCAATGGTATCATGGAAATGATTACATTCTTCTTCTAAACAACGTCGGCCACACTCTTTTTCCTCCAAAGAAGTGATTAGATTAAAATCACCTCCTACCAGCTAGTGCTCCAGAGGCATACGAGTCCTCAAATTGGAAAGGGAGTTTAGAAAAGTTTGCTTATAACCCGAGTGCTAGGGACCATAAACATTCATAATTAAACGTGAAATTGGAAAACAAAGCACCTTGAAATTGGCAGAGATCGAGTTATGTGTTCCTTGCATATCAGAAAGGGAAACCCAAGTAGAATCCCATAGGATGCATAAACCCCTAGAAAAGTCTTTTGAATCAATACCCATACTTTCACAATGGGCCCAGATTTTACTCCTGCGCTCCTGAATAAAGTTAGCTTGACATTTGGTTTCTTGTAAAAAGACAATAGTAGGATTAGTCCTCTTAATCTTCTGATAGATAATTTTCATTTTTCTCAGGCTATCAATTCCTCGAGTATTCCAGGAGAGGAGCTTCATTAAGAAAATTATAGACCAAGAGCAACTTTTATTGTTGGCTATTGACCCGAATCAACCAACCGCCTTCCTACACCAACCACCCTTTGTTTATTGGATTTACGACTAGATTTCCTGCCACTGTATTCAACTAATTTTTTAGTTTCTTTGAAGGATCCTGAATTAATACCTAAAGCACTTGAGAATTTGGATTTCAGAATGGCCTCCTTCAAAAGACTAACCTATTCTTGAGGGACATAACATTTAACTTGATTTGAGCAAGATTTTTCAATTCCTTCAAGATCTAATTCACCAATATCCATATCTTCAGATTCATCTAGGAGATCTGATTGCAGAAAAGTATCCATGGCTTCAACCTCCGATCTGTCTTCTCATTGTATCTTTCCTTTAAGAATATCCTTGGAGAAAAATGGGGCAGAGGAAAGTCTTGAATAAATTTGGCCAACCTCTGAGCTGGAAGGATTACCCTTAGGACTTCTTGAATCCAAGCACTTCCCAACACAGTTACTCAAAATCTCAAAAGAATTAGAACTATTCATTTTCTTGAAACTATCTTGATGTTCTTGTTTTCTGTTGCCTTGTTTATGCATAGTCACTTTGGAAAAACTAGGGTCCATTGGATCAGATTCCTTATCAACTGATTTTTTAGGATGATTCAGAGGATATTCCCGAAACAAGTGATCATATTCATGGCATCAATGACATCTAAAGGGAACTTGTTCATAGTCCAAGTTTTGGAGCCATTATTCGTCCTCCCAGAGCATCCTTATTTCCTCTAGAAGCGCCTTAGAGAGATTCATATAGATACAGATACGAGCATAGGTAGTATATCATTAGTATTTTGTTTGCTCTGAAATTTTAATAAAGGAACCTAAACAATTACCCAATTCTTCTAGAATTTTAGAACCCCAATATTCCTGTGCAAGCGAATATAACTTGATCCAAACTGGTGCTATTCGCATATCTTCCTTTTCTGGACAAAATTTCTCTTTCCAAGGACGTAGGAAAAGACCCACAGAGTAATAGAAATACATACCACTGTCTACAATCTGATTCCTATCTTCTAGGATAATAAAAGAAACAGTTAAAAAACCTTTTGATCCCAATTGTAAATCAAAATGACCTTTAGGTTTCCATGTAGAATTAATCCACCAAATCAAAGCTTTCTTTGAGTATTGTAAACCAATGAATTTTCCAATTAAAGCATGATCCTCCATGAAATGGATCTTTTCCCTTATATTTGCAGACTTAACTATCATAGATGGAATAGCTGATGCTTTCGAAAAGCATTGTCTAGGTTTACGATCTAGACCAATAGGAGCAGGAAAATCATAGAATACTAAACCGATCGAGATTTCCCTAATATTCAAGTCTTCCTAGTCAGTAGGACGGAATTTAGATGACTCCCCTCCCTCTGAAACCATTGGAAGACTCCAAGATTCGGCCACTTGCTAAAAAATCCAAAGGTTCCTTCCTCCTTACTTCTTGGAGCTCTGAGTTCCGCAAGCCACTTCTCAAAGTTGTAGAACCGGTGCATTGATGACAATGATGATCTAAAAAAAATCAACAATTACAATTACAATCACAATCACAATCACAATTACATTATAATTTACTGAAGGTAAGGTAGAGTAACATATTTTACTTAATAACCTAATTTACTTAATAACATCCAGTTTGGGACATAAGTCTCATCTGCAACAACTGTGGGAAGTACTTGGCCTTTGCCCTAAAAATCATTATGAGGAGTACTACAGGAACCCTGAAGTAGCTGGGCATTGAGAGGACCTACCAAGTGAAAAGGGAAACGACCCCTACTGGGTTGACTTGATTCCCACCTGTGAGGAAAACCAAAGAGCCATCGTTTGTGGCCAAGCGGTTAGCAGTTTTACCTGCACTGTGAAGTGAGGGGTACTGCCCCAATACTCAAATTTGAGACAACCTTGGTGGCTGAGTGACTACCTTTGAACCATTAGGAAGCCAATTTAAACCGGGGTCCATACTCATCTCTAGTTACTACAACAACCATCATTGCTCCATATTCAAGCTTATATAATTTATTTGTTAATTTTTAAAATAACAATGACAATATGATAAGTAAAATAAAATGTAATTCTTGAGCTTTCATTTCTTTGTATTCATTCCAAGAGCTTGTATTTATTTTTGAGTTGGTATTTATTTATTGCTAGATCCTATCCAATCATCATAGGATCGTGCACCCTCTGATTTCTCAAGAGTAATTGGGAGCTTCAATGACGTTGGAATGGCTGCTAATTGTTCAAGAGGGTTGGATGATGCCACTCAAGAAGAGTTCGGGAACCTGACCCCTAATTGGACAATTAGAGAGAATTCTAGTAACATAATCAAGTTGTACTTTGAACAACAATCAGTGATTACACAAGCTCAAATCCTATGGATTGATAAAACACAAAAAATTGAAACGTGCCTCAAAGTTGTTGGGTTTTAAGGATGTTAAAAATAAAAATGCATGTGAGAATGTAACAAAAAATGTAACAACTGCACTATCTTCATTTGGAAAGTCAAGAAAAACTGATATCAGCGCTGCACATAGGGAAATTACAACTGCTATTGTGGAACGAAGCACCTCAAGAAATTGCATGGTCGCAACAATGTCAAATATGCTCCACCTTTCTAGAAAAACACTCCACAAATGAACTAAATTTAGGGTAAATATAGATGAAAATGATGAAGCTACTTGTTGGGATATTATATGCAGAGAAGCATATTAAGACAGGATGGAAGAGGGCATCATAGAGAAGGTGATAGAGTATTGGGACAACCATTCTCGTGTTATACCAGATCAAAAACATGTCCTGCAACAACGTTATGGAAGAGCATTTATAAGGAGCATTGCAAGCATGTTATGGAGATGACAGGAGTTACTTTGTTTGAGGAATTCAAAGAATCAAATCCCAGTGTCCAAATCTCATTTACCATGTTCAGTAAGTTGAAAATGTGGTATATTAGGCCAAATACGATTCGGGACACTTGTTGTTGTCGATACCATGTTGAATTCTAGTTATACTATGACACATTTGTGGATTTTTGCAAAAAACATTGGGATGGTGAACCAGCTCCTCACACAGTGCGAGATTTTATTTCTATGATACTATGAAATAGGAATCCTGAAAATGTGTTTTTCATTAAAAGGTGTGTAGGTGGGAGAAGATGCCATGAATGTGGTGATTTAGCATTGTTCCATAGTAAGTTTCCTATCGATCCAACACATCTTGGATTGTCAGATATCACATTTAACTGGAAGAGATATGAGTATGTCTCCATGAATCCATCATCTTCTTCACATGTTCCATATAAGATGATCAACTAGCTCGAGGATG
>LPNX010522271.1:2832-18378 GCA_001517045.1 Pseudotsuga menziesii | reverse complement strand
CGATAATCATAAAGTACAAAATAATAAAGTCCAAAATAATAAATTCCACAAGTAACAGTCTGCAAATCACTCCTATGTCATTGATCAAGAGATCGACCATCATGGACAATACCACCAACTGCACTATGCCCCTGGCCTTGCTCATGCACATCACAAAGAAAATTTCCTAGGTCTGAGAAATGCAGAAGTTAAAACCGTGAACTCTGCAAGTCAATTACATACCACATATTTAAATTACATGTAGAATGTGACAACAAATTAAATATATATATGAACCACAGATCTATGAAATCACCTCACTTGAGTTGAGTGTCAGGTTTGGGAGGTTGGGTATCTGCCGAGATGAGCCTTCATCAAGACTCGGTTGATGAGCAATAACCCACTCATCCATAAACATCACAACGAATTCACACCCTCATTTGCAGTTGCTTGTGTCTGCATCTATTCCCATGACATGATAGCTATATTAATGAATTACAATTCGAACTTGAGAATTACAATTTGAACATGTAAATTATAATCAGAACATAAATATGCAAACAATTTGAACATAAATAACTACTACCTTGTTGATTGGTGTGTCATGAGTAGGAATCGAGCGGGGCTATGTAGAATCATGTGCAATGCCCTTGCCTCTATCCTGTACAATATGAAGAAGATAAATGATGAAAGTTAGAACAAACCAAAATATTACGTGTTCAACAATTGACTCATTTATAAATTCAAATTTAGGATGTCATTTAACACATACCTCATTGATGTGGGCAGACGGAACTGCAGCGGGACCTCGAACAGATGCATCATTGTTAAATAGGACCTCCATGAAACCGAGCTCCTGCATGGAGATCTAACACAAAGAAAATTATTGGTTAAAAAAATGATTCATTTGAGGATACATTACAATCATGGAAATCAAATGATGACAATAAAGATATACTTGTCCCATCAGTTAAGGCCTGCATCTATGATGCAGTCCAAAATATGCATCGCGGGCCATGATGGCATACTACAGCACTATGTCATGGTCAAGAATGTTGAGAACATCATCGACCACCCACTGTAAATCAAGCTCTGTAAGTGTAGTGGGTCCTCTACATCTCTCTACCTGCACAGCCATCATGGTACCATGCATTTCCATGTGTGTCACCTCTGCCAATGCACTACGCTCGTCAGTCACTAGCTCAGATGAATAAGCTACATCATCTTTCCTAAGCATGGTCCTCCCAAAGAGACCTACCAAAAACTCTGGCTCTGGCTGAGCTCCAGGGTCTCTCCTAGCCCCAGGACACGCATGACTGCGTCCCCCACCAACACCATAGAAGGTCGAAGGTGTGCTGGTGTAATCTGGGTGCATATCCAGGACAAACTCTGCATTTATATTTTTTTCAAAGTATAGTGGGACCTATTCATGGTGGGGAAACATGACCCATGCTCCAATGAACCTGTCATATACATAAGGCACTGCAGCCTCTAGCTTAAACTCCTTGAGTCTAAGTGGTTGACCAGAGCCATGGTCAGGAGGGATATCAAATAATGATCCCTTCACATCATGGCCATCTATTAAATCTCTCATTGTGTCCCAGTTATTGAGACCCATCACTACGACCCTTTTTCTCTGACATCCAGAGGCCCAAAGAAAACTCAATGGTCTTATGGACCTGTAGACCTTCAGTAGATTGTCTACTGCCTCTAACATAATCCACATCGAATGTGATGCAGGAGAGTGGTATGGAATGGAGTAGACGTTAACCCGCAAACACTCATGCTGACTGGTAATGTCTTGCAGCATGATATGTGTGATCTCATCCTCCCATGGTTCTTCCTCGGGAGGGTTGAGGCCATGTTGTGCAACACTTGAAAATTAGATGAAAACAAAAATGTCAGTTAAAATACATACATCAACTGTAGGTGAATTTAAAATCAATAAAATTAAAGGTACTGATAATTGAAAGAAATGTATATATGCATTTAATGTACCTCTCTTGTGGGGAACCTCCACACCGAAACCAACAGTATCCTCATCATCGCTTGCATGCACAAAGCGGTTTCCGCTCATCTCCCTAGCAGGAGTGTGTGTTGACGTAGAACACCTAGGCAAACCTGTGAAAATAGAGACATACAAGTTGATGATTAAATATACACATGGGAAACAATTTAATTTGATGTAACTAAAAACAAAGAGTACATTATGCGCAATTGTAAACTTACGAGTCCTTTGCCGACCTCTGGGGCGAGGAATGGCCGAAGATTCGTCAGTGCTCTGCCTTCGGCGAACCAAAGAACCCTGCTGTAGAGATGCATTTGAAATAAGGCATAATAAATGCAGTCACCATACAAGATAACATAAATGATAAATATGTCAATAGTAAAGATGTAGATTTGAGATTATTAATATATCATCACATGGTGCACATTAATAATGGGAAAAGGATCATGAGTATGCGCACAATCAATAAGAAAATGACACATGCAAAGGTTTTTTCCACAGATAGTTGAGCTTGATCATTCATGTCATGTGTGTGAATGCAAAAGTGTTCTTGGGACTCATGGTTTTCACTTAGTTTGAAGCTCTAACTTTTCATCCCAATCCAGTAACAATCTCTAACTTTTGAACACAAAACAATTTTAGAGACTTGAAAAGGTGAGGGAATGTAACAAATCGATTTAAAAAATAGTATTAAAGAATAATGGAGAGATGGTCATTTCATTTGACTCATTTTCCACTGGTTGATGACATTCATTTTCTTTGCTATTGATTAGGAATTATCAAGATCAAAGTTATTATTGATATATATTATTTATAGCTACGAGCATGATGATTAATGTTGAAAAAAAAAATATCATGTTCTTGGTATTGGTCCCATCACTTAGATTTCTCAATGATCATAATTCCAAGGAAATTTCTAAGCTAAAAAATTTGACTATGAGGGAACCATTTCCAACAAGAAATTTGACTAATAAAGGAACCATTACTTATAGGAATTGTGACCAACATTTTCATAAAGTAACTATGAATGGAAAGAACTCTAATTGGTAGAGACCTTGATTGATAGGAACTTTAACAAAGGTAGCGTTTCTTGTCAACCATAGGTAAGGAATCTAAGTTTCTATTGGTCATAGTATGGATTACTAAACCAATGATCAATAAATTTTTGAAACTATTAAAATTATCGGAATTGGAATTTTGGCAATTACAGAAAATAATGCTAGTATATATAACAATCAAACTTCATGTTGGTCATAATTCTAGGGAAAATTCCTAACAAGGAAATTTAAATATGGACCTATTATTAATAGCGACTCTAGAAATAATATGGACCTAATAATAGCGACTCTAGTAAAAGTCATTGAAAGAGTCAATGTAAACACTCATTGTAAGTTGGGTAAATATAAATTTATAATGTGGCATTATACTAATTTTATATCATTTTTCTCATGCAGGCTTCACTTCTGGTTTCTATATCGATTTGAAATTTCAATTTTGGAATATTAAGTATGATGAAAAACATGGATTATGGAAAGAAAAATAAAACATCAAGACAACAAGATGTAATATCATATTTTCAAAATCCCCAATCCAATAATCCACATCCTATTAATGCTTCAATCTTTCTTGAGCAAGGTATCAGTGAGAGAGATGTCAAACTTTTGAGAATGCATATGCAACCCATACAATGGATGGTAGAATAAATTCCTCTAGTGATGAAAGTGAGATAGATGCATTTTCATCTGAAATTGATAGTTCAAATGTTGAATATTTTTCCTTGCAAGGTGAGACAATGCACTTGCAGAAAAGGAAAAAGGGACAATGGGACATAGGGAGAAAATTCAAATTTTATTGGGTCTCAAGATACCCATTTATTGAACTAATACCTACAACAAATGAGAATGCGACCTCACGAGAAGTTAAATGCATTTCATGTAGTTGGAAACTTGGCAAGGTAGTGAAATTGCAGATGAAGTTAGATACAATATAGAAGCATATTGGAAAGGTGTATGATAAGAAATCTACAAATTATGAGAATAAATCTACTCCCAGATGGAGATCTCTTAGCCATTGTCGACATCTTCGATTTGAAGAGGAATATAATAAATTATTAATAAATAAGAGAAAAATCAAGGAAAGTGGAGGATCCATCACATCTCAATTTGGAAAGATTGTGGAAACAAATTTGTTATCAAAGATGATACAATTAACCACAATATTTCACATCCTATCCAATGGTCGTCCTATGACAGATTATCCAAAAATGACAAAATATCTATCTTTTATTCAAGTGCCAAAATTTCCATCTTCTCATTGCTCTTTATCGAGTGCTTGGGAATGGGGAAAATATCTACCTCAAGTATAAAAGGATGATATGAAAGAGAAGATTGCAAATGCTACATTTTTGTCACTATATTTGGATGAAGTTACAACTACTGATAATATTTCATGGATTTGCATGAGCATTTATATGGTCAATGACCATATTAGGCATTTCTATCTACTTGGAATTCATAAAATGACCAAAATTTCTACAACATAAAATATTTATGAACTTGTTATTGATATTTTGAAGGAAATTGGTGGTATGGATCATTCCATGATTGCAAAAATGTTGATATGTGTTGGAGAAGATAAAGCATAAGTAAGGCAAGGACAAAGGAATGGCTTTTGTGCTAGACTGTGTTCAGGTACACAAGGTACTCCCAAAAGACTGAACACCTTTAGCAATTGCTTCACACAAATAGATCACAGATCAACACATCAATGTTTGTCACGTGGTTAAAACCCTCGAGAGGGAAACAGTGCATGGCCCCATCCAAATAGCTACTTGGAGCAATTTATTATGCAAAAGAAATAAAGTTACATGAGCTTCTCATAATCAATCAACTAGCCAAGGACCCTCCATGCTCTTTAAATAGAGATCATGGACCAATCGGGTGTTAAACCACGGATCAATGGTAGGTATGATCTAAGAGAAGTTGAACCGTCGGATCACTCTATCTCTAGAACATATCGTGACCGTTGGATTAGAATATTTACAAATGCATACTAATACATACTAAAGAAACACACTTTTACCTAACGGATATATTACACAAGTTGATCTTAACTAAATCTTAAGTGTCTAAATATCCTAAAATCTCCCCTTAAGAACAACTTGGGATAGGATTGAAGGATTTACAAAAGTGACACTATTAGGAGAAGGAAGGAGGCATTAGAGCCTATCCCCCCTTAAGGACACATTCCTAAACTTCTGACATAGACTGACATTTAGAAAACTCCGCTTCTGTAAGAGACTTGGTGAAGATGTATGCAACTTGATCATCTGTAGGGAAATAGAGCACTTCAATAACATGATCATGAACAAGATTTATAATGAAGGGCGTGTGTATCTCAATGTGTTTTCTGGGCTGATGTAGAATTGGATCTTTGGCAAGCTTGATGGAACTTTGATTTTCGCACCAAAGTGGAGTAGGCTGCTGCTGCTTGAATCAAAACTCTAAAAGGATCTGTCGAAGCCATAAAGCTTCTTGAATGGCATTAAATACGGCTTGATATTTTGCTTCTACTAAAGAAAGAGAAAGATCTTGTTGTTTCTTACAAGCCCAAGTGACAGGTCCAGATCCCAGACTGAAAACATAACCTGGAGTAGACTTTCGATCATCAGGATCGATGGCCCAATCTGAATCAGTGAATCCAACCAACAAAGGTTCCCCCCCTGTACTTTAATGAATCCCAAACTAAATTGTACCTCAAATATATCAAAGTATTCTTTTTGCTGATTTCCAGTGACTTTCATGAGGTGTTTTCATATAACGGGAAACACGAGAAACGGAAAAGGAAAGGTTAGGACGAGAATGAGTCAAGTATAAGAGACTACCAACAAGCTACAATACAAGGTGGCATCTACTTCAAGGGAAGTACAAGTGGCAGAAAGTTTGACTCCATATTAGAAGGGAGAAGGGGCTGGTTTACAATCTTCCATGTGGAAGCGACGAAGAAGGTCACAAGCATACTTAGACTGGGAAAGAAAGATTCATTCTTTTGTTTGCAAGACTTGGAGACCAAGAAAATAATGCACATGTCCTAAGTATGACATTTCAAAATTTTTCTTAAGACTGGATTTCACATGGGTTATAAGTTTAGAGTCACTACCGGTAAGGATAAGATCATCCACATAAAGAACAAGTATGATGAGATGGTTTCCTACTTTCTTGGTATAAACATTGGGGTTAGAATGGCATCTAGAAAAACTAGTGTTAAGGAGAAAGCTATCCATTTTGGCATACCAAGTTCTAGGAGCTTGCTTAAGTCCATATAAGGATTTCTTAAGGAGACAGACAAGGCTAGAGTTATCCTCAACATATCCAGGAGGTTGTTCCATGTAAATTTCCTCCTGTAAATCACCATGTAAAAAGGCAGACTCGAAATCCATTTGATGGAGTTCCTAGTTATGTAAGGAGGCAAGGGAAAGAACAATGCAAATGGAATTCATTTTTGTGACAGGAGCAAAGGTTTCATTGCAGTCAATCCCTTCAACTTGGGAAAAACCTTTGGCAACTAACCTTGCCTTAAGTCATTCAACACTTCCATCTGATGCATACTTAGTTCTATAGAACCATTTACATCTGACAAGTTTTCTTCCTTTTGGAAGAGGAACAAGATCCCAAGTATCATTCGCCATCAAGGAACAATATTCTTCACCCATAGCTGCATCCTAATCTGGATTTCCTGAAGATTCTACAAAAGTTTCTGGATCATGATTCTCGGAAACTTGAGCCAAAGAGAAGAGGCTCACTGAAACTGAGAACGTGTTCGACATTGATCTCTAGGATCACTGGCAAGATCACCAGTTGCTTCACATGTTGAATGAACCCATCGAGGAAGCATTGGTACTGGTTCAATTGGAGGAACATGAGTAGGCAGAGGTAGATTTTCATCCTCACTGTCATCATCAGAAACTGGAGTTGGAAACCTGTCAAGGAATTTGGAAGAATAATAAGAAGAAGGCACAATTGCCGAATCAGGCTCGCAGGCCAAAGATGGCACACCCGTCAAGTTAGGCTCACAGGCCAAGAGATTTTTATCAAATTTAACATATCTTATAATGATTATATCATGAGAATGTGGCTGAAGAAGTCTATAACCTTTTACATCTTCTGAATATCCAACAAATATGCACTTTTCACTTTTAGGCTGCAATGCTTTCCATTTTTCATCCGGAATGTGAGCCCATGCTTCACAACCAAACACACAAAAGTGACTTACATCTGGTTTATTTTTACTCCATGCTTCTTCCGGTTTTATACCTTGTAAAATTTTAGTGGGTGTGCGATTAACTATGTAATTTGCATAATTTATGGCCTCAGTCCAATATTGAAGACTTAGTCTCTTAGATTGGATCACACAATTAGCCATTTCTTTTAAAGTGTGGTTCTTCCGTTCAGCTACACCATTTTGTTATGGTGTAAATGGAACATTGTGCTGTTGTTGGATTCTTTGTTCAGTGAAAAAAGTAGTGAACTTGTTGTTAACAAATTCTCCTCCATTTTTAGATCTTAACTTAATAATTTGATGACCAAATTGTTTTTCAACAAGGGCCTTATAGGCCAAGAACATGTTAAATACTTCGCTCTTAAGTTTTTGGAAGTAAACCCAAGTGTGTCAGGAGTAGTCATCAATGAAAGTCAAGAAATATTTGAAACCAGAAAAAGAAGCAGATGGAAGAGGGCCACACAAGTCACTATGCATAAGCTCCAAGGGAACCGAGGCGTTCCAAGAGGCACGTTTTTCAAAACTGTCCCGATCATGTTTTCCGAGTACACAACCGAAACAAACACCATCCTTGCAAGATACCATCGAAAGACTAGTCACCATATTTTCTTTACATAGTTGTTGCAATGAGTGATAATTTAAGTGACCAAATCGCTCATGCCAAAGTTTGCTCAAGTTATCACTATGAGCAACAAAAACTGAAGGAAAAGGTGATGACCCAAAGTTGTTAAATTTGTACAACCTGGTAATATCATCAATAGTTCTAGTAGCAAGGACATTTTGAGGATTTTTAAAATCCTTGATTACAACTTGGTGAGGTGCAAACGTTACAGTTTTACCTTCAGCTGAATGAGTAATTTGATAGACTGATAAAAAATTGCAGGAAATTTTTGGAACACATAGTACATCACTGAAATTACCATTTTCTACTGGAACTGTTCCAGATCCTACAACACTTAGAGATCTATCATCACCAACAAATATTTGTTTTGTGTTACATTTATGCATAGTAGAAAAGATGGCTTGATCCTTAGCCATATGATAAGATGCTCTAGAATCAATGAGCCATTCAATTGAAGCAGAAGAAGAAGATGTAGTATAAGAGTAACCAGAGGCACAAAGTGCACGTCCATGAGAGGTATATTCTGAAGACGAATCTAGGCTAATGTGGTGCTTCTCCATTGCTGCTTCCAAGGCTTCCATCTTCTTGAAACACTTAGACTCATCATGATTATCTTTCCCACAGAAATTGCAATGATGCTCAGTCTTCTTTCCTTTTGGCTTGGATCATGTCATTTTTTAATTGAGAGAGTTTGGGACCCTTGTTGTTTGGCTTATTATTGAGAAATTTGTTTTCTTGGGAGGCTTGGAATTTTCTTTTTGTTGGGACAATAAGGCTTTCCCAAATGTATCTGCATTGTTAATTATTCCAAGATGAATGAGATTATCTTGCTCTCTAATTAAGGAATCACAAAAGGATTCAAGACTAGGCCTTGATAGCTAGCTGCAGTCAAGGATTCTTTCATGAAGTAGAATGTAGATAGAAAAACAGAATATGCAGGTCCAAGTTTGGAAAGAATATGATAAATACATTGTTTGTCTTCTTTCTTAATCTTGCATTCTACACATAAGAGTCTAAGAGTTTTATACTTAGATAAATATTCTTGAATGCATGAAAAATCATTTGGATTCAAGGAAATCAACTCATTCTCAAGTTGATGACCCCAAATTTCATTGTGTTTACCAAACAAAGATTCCAACTTTTCCCAAGCTTGATTAGGTTCATCAATTCCAGATATGTGGAATCGCAAACCAGTAGAGATTGACATCCCAATCAATCCACAAGCTTCATCACATCTATTTTCCCATTTAATTTTCTTATCATCATCAGTGGGTTCTGTTTCTTTCCCTGAGGTTATCCTGAAAATTCCCCTACTTCACAGAACATCCTCTATATGAGATTTCCATGAGAAATAGTTAGAACTTGTAAGTATAATATCATAGGGGGTGGCCATACTATAAAATAATGACTGAAAGAATAGAAACTAATTGTCTGGATGCAAAGAGCTTGAAAAAATATGTGATTTTAAAAAAACAGCACTGAAAACTGATTCTAGATGATGAAGTTATGCTTGATCAAAGAAAATGTTGAAGATGTCCCCAATAGTGACATGACAGATATTAACTTGACCAACTAAAAGAAGAACCCCCCTCTTCCCAAGATCAACCTTTGACAATCACTTTACAATAAAGTTTCTTTTAAGTGAATCACTTTTGTAGAATAAGTGATGTTCACTTTTACAATAATGTTACTTTAAATAGTGTGGCAATAAATTAAAAGACTTAAGTGACTCACTTTTTATTTTATTCTATTTAAGTGAGATGCACTTTTACAATAAAGTAACTTGAAAATAGAAATTGCATGCACTAAAAAGTAGCTTAATAAGACTTGAACTCAAGACCTATTAAGGAATAAAACAACTTTGGACCAAGTGAGCTAAGTTTAAAAGGTACATAAAAGAATGGAAAGAGGAAGGGTTTTTTTTTTTAACTCTTCTTTCTTGTTCTCCATGCTTGCCTTTTTTTTCTTCTACAAAACACAAAAAAATTGGAAAACAAAAAACAAAAAAAGAATTCCACACTATGGGTGGGGTTAGATCTTGGTTAGCTTACCCAGAAAGTCTACGTTTTCAAGTTTTTTCACTGTTTCTAATTCACCGTGAGATTTAAAAAAAACAAATCCGTCACTGTAACATTATACCTTCAGATTTGCCGAAATGGGTGTTTTTGGAACAAACGGAAACAGTTTTTGATGAAACGAAAACTATTTCCCAATGGAAATGATGCTCTGGATGCAATGGAACAGCTCTGATAGGTAAAAAATGCACAAAAAATCCAGAACCAGAAACCCTTTCAAATTTTTGGCAACACTGATTCCAGATCTTGATCAAAACTGAAAGTGGCTCTTCATAAATGCTATGATACCATGTTCGGGTACACAAGGTACTCCCAAAAGACTGAACACCTTCAGCAACCACTTCACACAAATAGATCATATATCAACACACCGATGTTTGTCACATGGTTAAAACCCTCGAGAGGGAAACAATCCATGGCCCCAGCCAAATAGCTACTTGGAGCAATTTATTATGCAAAAGAAAGAAAGTTACATGAGCTTCTCATAATCGATAAACTAGCCAAGGACCCTCCATGGTCTTTAAATAGAGATCATGGACCAATCGGGTGTTAGGCCATGGATCAATGGTAGGTATGATCTAAGAGAAGTTGAACCATCGGATCACTCTATGTCCAAAACGTATCGTGACCATCGGATTAGAATATTTACAAATGCATACTAATGCATACTAAAGAAACACTTTTTTACCTAACAGATATATTACACAAGTTGATCTTAACTAACTCCTAAGTGTCTAAATATCCCAACAGACTACAACTCTCCCCTTCATCGCATATGCTTATTACTCATTGTATGGCTCACAAGATGAATCTTGCATTTAAAATAGTGAACACATTTTCATTGGATTCAAAGGTTGAATATATTATATGTGGGGTTCATGCATACTTTTGTTGGAGCCCCAAACGATTTTTAGAGTTTAAATTTTTTCTGATGGTGTTACAAATGGAAAAACAATATTCAAAGATGTTCATACAAGATGGATCTCACTGAAAGGACCAGCTGAAAGACTATTCAATGGATATGAATCCTTGGTAGGGGTGATGTATGAACATCGCTCAAGTGTTGAAAAATATCAAACTCTTCTCTTTCTACTAACTGATATAGAGAAATTATTAACATTGGCTGGCATTATTCCTATGATTCATGAAATGAATAACCTTGTGAAGATGGATCAAAGTCGCACGGTGTATATTGTTGAATACATAAGGGAAATAAAATTAGCATGCCTTGCAATGGATAATTTGTATATTATGGTAGAGTCTTTTACAGGTCTAGCATTTACAAATTGGAGTAAAATGATCAATATAAAAAATGATGATTTTTTTTGAAGTTTAATGAAAAAGGGATGTTATGTATGGAAGTTCATGGGAATATAGTTTCCTTTTATTATAATGATAAGATAGGAAGATCCACCAAAAAGTGTGTAATGTCCCCAAAATTTTATTTTTTGTTTATTTATTAGGCTAGTCATTCACTTCCTAAACTGGACATTAACTCAACTTATGCGGAATGTGTCATACTTTGTTTCTCTGCACAGTATTGTCGTAAGTTATTCTTACCTTCTTCTCTATGTTTTCCCATTGTTGTTATTAGTCAAATGAACTAGAGGAAATTTCAACTCAAAATGGGCCTCCTAAAAAAAATTAATAAAATAATAGTTAAAATAATAAAATATTATTTATTATCTTTGAAGGAAGAAAAGAAACAAACTACTTTTTTGTTTGTATTTTTGACATATCTCCCTATATTTTTACTCAAATTTCGAACGAGAGATCTCATTGGATGCAGAATTAAATTCTTCATCCAAGGAGTACCCACTCAGCATACTTTTAACGGACCCCACTACCGAAAAAACAAGAAATACCTGGAAAAACGTGATGATGATGCTGGCATCATCATGTTTTTTCAGATATTTGTTGTTTTTGGGGTAGCGAGGTCTATCAAAAGTATTCTAAGTGGGTATTTGTTGGATGACAAATTTAATTTTGCATCCAACGCGCTCTTCCGATCAAAATTTGAGTAAACACAGAAGGATATATGTCAAAAATACGAACAAAAAAAGTAGTTCTTTTTATGATACCTATCCCCAAATTTATATTAAAAATGTGTTTAAGACCTATACGGTATTTGAAATTTAAAGCAATTTCATTGGCTAACCCAAGATGACATGAAATTTGAATTAGAGTTAAAAGGCCCATTTTGAGTTGAAATTTCCTCTAATATGATCTGTTGTCGTTATGTGGTTTAATATCTGAATTTATAGTTATGTATTTATATGTATGTATGTTGTTTTGATTGCTTACTTATTGGCTGTAAAGTTTGATTACTGTTTATGAATAAATATGACTTAACTTATATTGTCAAGGGGTGGAGTGGCAGGACTTGTTTCCCTTGTAAGCACCTGAAAAGGTAACTATTTCTACTTGTCACTACAGGGCTTACTTAGTTCTTTTGGAACTAATGCACTTCTTTCCTTGTCACGTGCAGGTGCACTTGACGATGGAAAACTGACTATGATTGTGACCCAAATACATACTGTCTATATCTCTTGGACAGGGAATAACCTTACAGACCTATCCTAGAGATATTATTACGATTGTTAGTTGATATTTACGCAAAGCTGGTGTTACTAGCCTATGATGTACTAGTTACTATTATTTTTTTTATAGTCTTATGACCTTGATTTAGTTAATCCTGCACGTTAATATTGTCATGGTGTATGGGATAATGTACATGAATTTTCATTTTATAACATGATTCTTGGTTTATTAAAGTCTTTATGTAAAATTTTGAAGACATATCACTAGCCATTCATGGCATATTACACATGCCATGAACTATGGCTATACCCTAAGTATATAATGTGGATGTTGGGGTTTAAACATTGCTCTACGTTGGAAGGTGGCATTAATTGTACACTTTGGGTTTTTATTTGTGGTAACAGGGGCCAAGGTGGTGAATTAAATGTGCATGGGAAATCGTGGGTCTTAAGCTTAGGGCTTGGACTATAACAATGGCTTGTTTCATTTGCAACAGGGCTGCATGAGCTATGCCTCTAGTCTACTCTCACTACAACAAATCCTAGAATTAGTGTTCCATTTAACGTCCCTTTTTAGTGTAATTTTTTTTTACATTGAGTGGTCAAACTAGACGCTACATGGGACGCGTCATGGAAAAAAATTAAAGCGTCTCAAAAAATGTCTTTTTTTGCTTCCTAAATAGCATCCTTTATGGCGTCCAAAATAGCGTCTCTTTTTTTGCTTCCAGAATAGCATCCAACTTTGCTTCCAAAACAACGTCAAGGTTTTCTTCTAGAATAGCGTCCAACTTTTCTTCCTAATCAACATCGACGTTTGCTTCCTAAATAACGTCATATTTTGCTTCCTAGCGAGTGTCTATTTTTTCTTCTTAAATGACAACACCGTTAATGCCATGTTTGCATCCAATATTGCATCCATTTTTTCTACCACTTTAGTATCCCATTTTTCACCATGTTTTACTTCCAAATATGTGCCAATTTTCGCTTCCAAATTTGCATCAATTTTTGCTTCCTTTTTTGCATCATGTTTTGCTACCAAAATGACACCAAAGATTTCTTCTATTGTTGCACCATATTTTGCTTCCTGTGTAGCACCATCTTTTGCATCCAAAGTAACGTTTTATTTTTCTACCATATCAATGCCATGTTTGGCTTCATCATTAGCGCCATGTGTTTCATCCTTGTTAATGCCTAGTTTCACATCTTTCATGTTTTGGTCACTAATTTAGTCATTTTTAGTAATTTTATATATGATTTTTGGTCAGTTTTTTGCTCACCTATCTCTTATTTTTTTCTTACTAACTTAGTTGTTTTTAATTGATATTATAATATCATTAGGGCATGTAGGAATCGAACCACCAACCTCTTGCTTGTAAGGGAGGCGCTCTTCCATTGAGCTAGAACCCTTTAAGAATTTGGGAACCTAACTTACAGAGTCCTCTATAATGGTAAAAAGGATTAATACACAACTTTGAGTATCTAATGGTCAACAAAGGATGATAGATTGTAGTATCTTCAACATGGTATTGATTATGTTCCTTGTTTATTTGTATATCATTTTCATATGATTGTAAAGTTTCTATCATTACAGTACCAACATTTGCAGCTTGTGAGGCACTAGCATCACCTTTTTCCTGTGATATGGTGGTATCATGGGCCTAATTTGATTGAGTATCATCAACTAGTTGAGCCCTCTATAACTGAGAAAAAAAATTATCCTCAATTCCTAATTCTATCATAGTGCCACTCATTCCTCTAAGTTGTTGACTATCATCAACCCAGCTACTCTAATGATTTATTGGTCGCCCACTTCAAAGTGTTCAGTAAATATAGTACAAATGTGACTAATTTGAAGTACTTTCAATATTACTCTCTGCTACAACCCTTTCATTCTCTGCAATCATAGACACATTACATTATATATGTCCTTAAACTATGAATTCTAAAGTTTGAATCCAAGAAAAACAATTTATAATCTAGCAGATGTTCAACAACCAGAAATTTTAAAAATTACATATTGCTCAATGAAAAATTGATCTAAATGGGGTAGATGGTCTAATGAGAATTGGATGTTGAAATGTCGTTCCACAATATCATCAATCCTTACTATAAGATTATAGATAGAGGTAGTACTTCCCTATCGTCAATTTTCCCCAAAACGAATTTCAATAGGTATCACATGAAATGGATCAAAAAGAAAATCACCTTCAGCTCAACCAAGCTAAGTTTGAGATAAAAGTATGAGGACTCAACCTTCCACTTATATTTTGATTTAAAGAAGCTACAATATCTTGTCAAATTTCTGACTCCATAGATTCTTGAAGCGTATGAGGATCCTCAAGAATATGACAAACTATAGTTGGTGCAACACTATTAAACCTTGAAAATAAGAAACTAGTAGGAAAGATGAGCAAATAAACCAATCCACCTCTTTCAAGGAAACACAATGCTATGGCATGCACCCTTTTTAGCCTTGCACATAGTTGGAGAAGAGCTTGTACAACAATTGAGGTAAGATTCATCTGAATGAAGTTGCAGACTATGTTAATATTTTTTTCCTACTCTTCAGTAGTTATGTACCCTTCAGGCACATTCAACATGTGATTTTCATGATTTTGATGAATAGAATCTAAATTATCAGTATTCTCAACATCACCATCTTTTTTCTTGGACTTTTTAAATATCATAATATTAGAATCGAATTTTTTCTTCAACTAGAGAAAATTATCAACAACTAGTAGCATGGGAATCACATACTTAAAATATGGAATACTGTCACTTTTTTATGGATCCAGGTAAAAACTAGACAAGATATCCAACAAAACACTAACAAGACCATTGTCAGAAGCAATTTCACAAGTTTTATTGTATTCATGTAAAATTGGATCCAAAACATGAGATGGCAGGGAAAACATGCTATTATCCTTTCCAAGATCCCAATTACAATATTTCAATTGTTCTATAAGAAATAATATAACTTTGGCTCTTGCTTGACCATCGTTTTGAGTGCATGATGTTAGCGGCAAGTCCTTCAAACACTAGTGA
>LPNX010522262.1:78773-90735 GCA_001517045.1 Pseudotsuga menziesii | reverse complement strand
TAATATCGTGTATTATGAATGTTTAGGTTAAAATTAATAAATGAATTTTTACTTTAAAATTAAATATTTATTATTATTATGGTGGTGGTCATTTAAAAATTTGTAAGCGGACACATGTTGGAAGATGGTTCCACATTTGATTGCCACTCTAAAAATCCAAAATGCAAGTTTGAGAAGGAAATTTATAATGCATATGTGTTATCTACATGGTCTTCGATGAAGACCCTCATGGGAATAGAGACATCCCATTCTATTTCTTAAGGAAATTGTATGTCGAGTTTATCTTGGGTAAAGACGTAAATTACTTTGATATTTTAGAGTTCCATGGGGTAGAACATGGGATTCCCCAAGATAGGCAAGGGGCAAGGACTGATCCAAACCATGTGCGATGACCTCAACACACACCAAACCCCCCTCGGTTATATCCTTTTGCAGGTCCCATGATTGATGACACACATGAGGCATTATTCCATTTGGCAGAGACATTGCTTCGACATGGGACTATTGTCGGGTGGGAAATGTAGGCCAAGAAGTTGGCACATATTAGGTTCTCCCATCTCGGGCTGGAACATAACACATAGAGGATCCACTTAGGCATCGAGACCCTACGTGATCTAGAGATCACACTAGACATGTAGAGGGTTCAGAGCATCGCATCATGCCACATCCTTGCACAACTTGTGGAAACATATGCTGTGGTCTTTCTTCAGAGTTTCGCAGTGACGGGTTACTCCAATATGTAATTCAAACTCGTTCTTCACATAGTGTCTTATTTTGTATATCACAGTTTTCAATTGTTTCATAAATTATTTATATTTTAATTATTTGACAATTTACATGAACACATTTACAAGTAGTGTCCAATTACACTCGAGATTCACATATTTCGGTCATTGATGCTGATGATATTGATGTAGTAGTCAATGTTGCATATGATTTTTGTGCTTCACGATTACTTGTAAAAACATTACTTTTTAACTTCTCATCACTATTTACATAATGATAGTAGGAATCAAGAAAAATTTTAGCGGCAAAACTTACTCCATGGGCTATTTTTCCATGATTTTTTCAAAAAAAAAGAATGGTCGATTTTCATTTTTTGAAGACCTATTTCACCCAATTTTGATGGGGTTATTTTTTTCACTCTAAAAATCATGAGATTATTATATAGACTATATAAAATCCTTAGAAATTAAAATATTTTTATAAAAATATAGCCAAATATTTTATAAATGACATTTTATAAAACATATTTTATTCATGGTGGGACCGATGAGTTTGTTGCATCTGAGACAGGTGTGTCACAGGTAGAGGAATATTCACAATCACACGTATTCTTTTAATTATGCTTTTAATGATTAAACATGTACGCTTTTAATTATTTGAAATTATCTAATTGTATCTTTCCGTTTTTCTATGTAGAAACATATGTCTGATAGACATGCCACCTGAGCGACCTTGCTCTTTGATGCATATGCCCATCGTTTTAGTTCGTTTTCAATATTTCACCCACTGGTGACCCACCTCTTCACATCCCCTATGTATATGTATATATCTCTTATTTTGTTGGCACCCTATTACAAAATTTCTTGTATCTTTGTGTCCCCAATTTTCCATCCATGTAGTATAGTTTTCTTTGTAGACGCAAGTAGCTTTTTGGTGCACCTATTGATTTGCTGACATTGACATATATTATTTTATGCATATTCCTAGTGAGTGATTCATGCTTGAAGAGAACCCAATTGGGGCCCCTAGTGACCCACCTCTCCCCCAGGTACATGTATGTCTCACTTTCTTTGAAAAAGTCATTGTCCCTCCATGTAGTATAGTTTTCTTTGTACGTGCAAGTATATTTTTGATGCACCCATTGATTTGCTGACATTGAAATATATTATTTTATTCATTCTTCTAGTGAGCCTACTCTAGCCTAGCCTATCCTACTCTAGCCTACGAAATCCAAACAACAAACACNACCCATTGATTTGCTGACATTGAAATATATTATTTTATTCATTCTTCTAGTGAGCCTACTCTAGCCTAGCCTATCCTACTCTAGCCTACGAAATCCAAACAGCAAACACACGGAGGAGGAACATGATAGGAATTGGAAATTCTTCCTCGTTTGGGTGCATCGAGATACCTTAGTTAAATTTTAGAGTGGGGGACCACATAAGTTGGTCATTAGGTGAGGAACTAGGTAGCATAATGAATACAATTTCCAATTCCTAGGGAACACTCTACAACATTATCTTCTACAGGGATTCCGAGAGGCAATACTATTCCACTGGGTTGAGCTACAAAGATGTAAAGAAATTAGATATGACAAAAGACCAAATTTTTTCACTATTCCGGGACACTAGCATGTGATTGGTTTCTCCCACTAGTTGACCACACATTTCTATATAATGGTGCACAGAACCAAATATTAAATCCAACTGGATGGATCGCTGGTACATGGTCTTTGATGAAGAGCCTCATGGAATAGAGACAACCCATTCTATTTCCTAAGAAAATTGTATGTCGAGCTTATCATGGGTAAACATGTAAATTAATTTGATATTTTAGAGTTCTAGGAGGTAGAACATGGGATTCCCCAAGATAGGAAAGGGGCAAGGACTAATCCAAACCATATGCAACTGCCTCCATGCACACTAGACCCATCTCGGTTATATCTTCCTACAAGTCCCATGATTGATGACACATTGAGGCATTATTCCATTTGGAAAATACACTGCTTCTACATGGGATTGTTGCTGAGGGAAATGTAGGCCAAGGGGTTGGCATATCTAAGGCTAGCCCATATCATGTTGGACCATCACACAGAGAGGATCCACTTGGGTTTCCAGAACCTACTATATCTATAGATCACACTGGACATGGAGAGGGTTCAAGGCATTGTGTCATGCCACACCCTTGCACACCTTGTGGAAACATATTCTATGGGACTTATTCAGAGTTTCAAAGTGATGGGTTACTCCAATATGCAAGTCAAACTCGTTCTTCACATAGTCTATTATTTTTTGTATCATAGTTTTTGATTGTTTCATAAATTATTTCTATTTTAATTATCTCACAATTTACATGAACACATTTACAGTTTATGTCCAATGACACTCGAGATTCCCATATTCCGGCCATTGATGCTAATGATATTGATGCAGTAATCAATGTTTCATATGATTTTGGTTCTTCACCATTACTTGTAAAAACATTAATTTTTAATTTATCATCGTGATTTACTTATTTATAGTAGGGATGGGCACATTTAATATATCTTAATCTTGGCACAATGAGTTTGTTGCATCTGAGATAGCTTCGTCACAGGTAGAGAAAGATTCGCAATCACATGTTTCCTTTTAATCATTCTTTTGATGATTCAACATGTATTATTTTAATTATTTGAATTTATCGAATTGTATCTTTATGTTTTTTTACGTAGCAACATATGTCAAATAGACATGCCACCCAAGCAACATTTCTCTTTAATGCATATTCCCATTATTTTAATCTGTTTTTAATTATTTCACACACTCATGACCCACCTATTCATGTCCCTAGGGTATATGTATATCTCACTTATTTGGTTGGACTATTACAAAATTTCATGTCTCTTTGTGTCCCCAATTGCCCCCCCATGTAGTAGAGTTTTCTTTGTATATGCAAGTAGATTTTTGGTGCAACAATTGATTTGCTGACATTGAGATATATTATTTTATGCATATTTATAGTGAGTAAGTTTTACTTGAACATAACCCAATCGGGGCCGTTAGTGACCCCCCTCTCCGCCCAAGTACATGTATGTGTCACTTTCTTTGAAAAAATCATTGTCCCTCCATGTAGTATAGTTTTCTTTGTACATGCAAGTATATTTTTGGTGCACCATTGATTTGATGACATTGACAAATATTATTTTATTCATCCTTCTAGTGAGCAAGTGGTGCTTGAATAGAACCCAATCGGGGCCACTAGGTTTTATAGTAGGGCCCCCTAGGTACATGTATGTCTCTATTTCTTTGAAAAAGTCATTATCCCTCCATGTAGTATAGTGTTATTTGTACATGGAACTATCTTTTTGGTGCACCGATTGACTTGTTGACATTGACATATATTATTTTATGCCACCTTCTAGTGAGCGAGTGGTGCTTGGAGAGCACCTAATCGAGGTCGTTGGTGATCCACCTCCCCCCAAGGTACATGTATGTCTTGTTTTTGTTGAAAAAGTCAATGTAGGATGTAGATAAATTTTCAAATACTTATATAATTGATCGTCTTATACAGGGTTGTACATGTATCTAATTGTTGGTAACCTATTTTATTTTGCATCAAGAGATATTGAAGAAGGGAGTGGTGTTTTGGCATGATTATTATTTGGAACCAAAATTCAATGTAGTCACATGTCCCTATGTATTCATCTTAACTTTTAGTTTCTTGGATTCCCTACTTTGACATACTTTGTATATATTGAAATATTTATCTCTTCCACAAAGGATTTGATTACAAACTACGAGGAGAATCTTGATTTTCATGCTCCAAAATTTAGTCTTAATTTGATTTTATCCATAGCTCTTTATTCTCTTAAAAAAAGTAAGGAGAATAATAGAGAATGCTAATTCTACTTGTTGTCCATGGGCCTCTTTCTCCTCTATTCCTTATTGAGATGCATATATGTCCCTTATGAATATCAAAATCTCTTACTTCTTTGATGCGTAAATGTTCATTTCTACTGGAAGGATGCAAGAGATCTCCTGGAGTAACCTTCCCCACTCAAAACATCCTTAACCATACTTGTAATTTTTTCAGTTGGTCAACAATCCTTGTCTCGGACATGGATTAGTGTAGAGGTCTTTTATTTTATTTGAAAACTACAACTTCTATGCAAATAAAAAAAATATTCAAAGAAAAGAAACTTCCAAAGCAAAGCATGTACTTGAGCACTCTATGCTACTAAGGTCATGATTTCACTAAGTTTTCGACATGAAGCTCTTATTTCTTCCACACAAAAAACTAAAATAAAAGGAATAGAAACCAAATTATACTTGCATCAATTCATCGAGTACAAGGATCTTCTAAATCAATTGATACTATGTAGCAAGTGAAGCAGGATGGAATGCACATTCTTACATCTTGCCTTACCAAATTGTCTCCTTATGTTTTAGGATATGGACAATCTATTAGAATAATATTATCTAAGAAATGGGAAACCAATTCAAACCTAGCTCTTTGACACCTCCGTGGAAATGGTGGTAAAATGTTGAGAAAAATAATTTCTTAGTTTTACCTCACATAAATTATCAACGAGTGTTAGTAAAATAATGAGGTGTCATGCAAATTATATGCAAAAACAAGACTCAATTGGTCTCTCTAAGTATGCATGCTAGCATCCTACTCAAGAATATACTAATAGGTTTCATGGACCTATTTTTTATTTACATCAAAATGACTAGAAATTAACCATGTTTTTATATGTTGATTGAGAAGGGGAAACCAACCCACATAGTGTATGAAAATAAAAATCACACTTGACTCACACACTTGCATCAAATGTAAAGTGTTAGAAATTTAAATTGCATGAAATGTAAACTACAGGAAATGTAAATGAAAACTATTGAGATTCCATATAACAAAAGGAAACATTTGGGAAGTGTGTACGAGAGATAGGGGTCCCTACTTCTCTTGGAATACACTATCAAGTGTTAGTTCCCATAGGTGTATTAGGTTGAAAATAGATCATGTCTACGCATGATAGGGATCAAATTTTATACATATTAGAGATATAATTGTGATGAAACTTGAATTTGAATCATAGTTTGAAAGCTTTAGGTATATTAACTAGTTTATGAATAATTGTGTAGAAGCAAAGGTAAATTGCAGAGGAATTTTATTAAATCCAATAGAGAAATAAGGAAATGGAGATAACTTTAATAGATGGAGAAAATCTTTGAATTCATGAAGTGTCACTAGGCAAATTTTCGAAATGAAGACAAATTTGATCATACTAAGGTGCAAAATACAAAATTTAGAAATTCTATATGTAGATTTGTATTTATGACATAATATTCAGTATTTAATCACAAAATGGTATCACCGATGCTTAATTGGCTCAAATATGCTCCAATATGCTTTATTATCTTTCTCACGAAACCTCACATACAATGTAAAACATAACAAAAGACAAAAATAGAAGAACTCTCTATAGGAATCTGTGTCCTTAATATATGGAAAAATATTTACATGGGAAAAAATATGCATATGAATCAACATATGAGAAAGAAAAATTCTAGTTCTAAAAATTCCATCCTCGAGCTTATGGCTCGAATTACAATATATAATGTCTAAGGAAAAATAATACATTTAGCCATGATATCACTTGTAGCTAAATAGTAATAGTCTAATGACTAATTGATTTTTACATTTTATCTTTTCATATTTATTTTATGCCACTTGACCCCTTTAACTCTCGTTTTTTATACCATTTTTCTTCTTTCCTTTATTTAGATTTTTGTTTTCCATGCATGTGTACTTGGGGTGGCATAACTCGATGAATTTGTGGAACAGAATCTTCGATCATATTTTTCAATAACTCTTTATATACTTAGATTCCAATTGAAAATTAACCTGTAAATGGCATTAAAGAGATTGGATTTGTTGGTCCTACAAACATCTCTAGCCTACTCTACCATAACCTACTTTATCCTTCTCTATATTATCCTTTCCTAGTCTACTCTAGATTCTCCTAGCCTAGCCTACTCTATCTTAGCCTTACCTAGCCTACTCTATCATATCCTCCATCTCCATCTCAACTGCCACCCTAAATTTCTTGTTAAAAACTGGTCCTCATTGGTTAGGAATTTGACATCTTTAATGCAAATGTGGTGTCTAATATTGATTGAGTGTTCATCAGGAGTATAAGAACCAGATCTGTTGTGTTTAATATCAAGTGCATGATCAAGCAACCTAATTTTGAAAGATCGGTCAATTTTACTAAACTCGTGCTGAAGCTCGTAGATTTTTCAAAATCAACATGCAATTGATATAAAACACAAGCCATCTTGTTCATATACACTTACTGAACACTCCGACAAGACTAAACACTACATTTGCATTTAAGATGCCAAGATACTAGCCAACGAGGATCAATACTCTAATAAGAAATTTAAGGAGGACATTGAAATCCAGAAGTACCATAATAATATAAATAGAGGTAATTGATGGAAGATCAACAGTAACTAGATTCCCTCCATAGCCCCTAGGCTTGTCTCTAGGTAACCAACTCTTGTCGATGTTTCTTCACCTAGTTTTTCCCCATATCCTTATTCTTTCTTTCATGTTTTACTTTTCTCATGGTTTTTCCTCCTTCCTTCCTCTCTTGTTTCCTTTTTGTCTTGTTTTGACGTCTAATTTCTTTGTTTATTTTGTTTGGTATTTTCCTTTATAGTTTGAATTTCTCGTCCTCTTTTTAGTTATTCCTTTTTTTTATTCTTTTTATTTTACTCCCTCTTTTATTTCTCTTTTATTTTGAAATAAAAAAATACATTTAAATAAAAATCAATGTTTCTTCTCCTAGTTTTTCCCCATATATCCTTATTCTTTCTTTCATGCTTTACTCTTCTCGTGGTTTTTTCTCCTTCCTTCCTCTCTTATTTCCTTTTTGTCTTGTTTTGACGTCTAATTTCTTTGTTTATTTTGTTAGGTATTTTCCTTTATATTTTGAATTTCTTTTCCTCTTTTTAGTTATTTGTTTTTTTTATTCTTTTTATTTTACTCCCTCTTTTATTTCTCTTTTATTTTGAAATAAAAAATACATTTAATTAAAAATCAGCATTGATCCAATTTAAACACAGACCTATTAAGTACTCATGGGGATCACATTTATTGAGCTGTAATTTTTTTCTAAAGTGTAAAAGATGAATATTAAAAAAATTACATTTCATTTGATCCCTCTAGGTGGTTGATACATCCAAGTTTCACATGGATCATCTTACCTTATTTATAAATCTTCCTATCTCTCAATTCCTCAAGATCTAGCACCTTAACTTGGTCGAAACATCGATGCTTGTTAAACTATTGTGGTGGATTCTAAATACACATTTTAACTATTGTGGTGGATTCTAAAAACACATTTTCACTATTGATTGATTGCAAAACACTCATAATAGATATATTTTTTCTTATAGACTATCATCAATTGAATTGCATAGGCATAAATACATAAATTAGAAACCAATAATGACTTTGAACAAGGAGTTTGGAGGAGACTAATGTTTTTTTCAATTTTTTTAATCTTCATTTTCATAATAGGAGATTAATTATTTTGGAATAAAATCCCTTTTAAATTAATTAAAACAAACAATAATATCTACCTACAATAAAAAAAAATTAATAAATCAAATTCAAATTAGCTTTTAAGTCATCTTCAATTAACATATTTATATCTAAAATCCAAAAAAAACTGAAAAATTTATATTAAGATTCATATGCATTATAATCACTAAAACAATATACAATTAAACTACAAATATTCATATATATTAGCCAACAATATAAAACAATAAATTATAATAAAACAAAATGATCACATAAAAATACAAAAATATTCATATATATTAGCGGAAAATATAAAACAATAAATTATAATAAAACAAAATGATCACATAAAAATACAAAAATATTCATATATATTAGCGGAAAATATAAAACAATAAATAATAATAAAAGAAAATGATGAGATAAAAATACAAAAGTTTAAACTAACGACCGTTCTCCTTAAAAGTTTTCTTGCTTTTTGCTTTCTCCAAGTTTGAGTGTTTTTTTAGTTGTTGCTTGCACATTTATGGGCTTTTTGGAAGTGACCGTTGCTTGCATATTTATGGGCTTTTGGACGTGACCGTTAAAAAAACAATGGCAACCGTCCGATCCGTAGAGCCATGCTTGTGGGCTTTTTGTCTGTTAAAAGGACAACGGCAACACCCCCATCTGTAAGCTAACGATGCATCTAGAGAGCCATTACATTGAGAGCGTTTCTACTGGTTTAGCGTCGTTGTTTAGACAACATCCTTCAGCATCCAGTGTTCGTAGTGTTTGAGGACGCGGTTTCAATTGTGGAGAGCCCTTCATTGTTATATTCTCACTAAATTCCAGTGGGCAGACCTTCTCCAATGGCCAATAAGCCTGTTGTTGCAGCGCTGCTCCAATGTTTTAACCTCCGTTTATGGAGTGTGGATGAATGGATATGGCTTACCAAATAAACTTTTGGTACCACTTCTCCAAAGCATTAGCTCCTCTTTAAGTGGGATACCCACCAGCAAAGATCCAACAAAGCTGTGCAGATGTAGGTATCGCGGAGAAGATTTTCAGGAACTTGCCGGGGTCCTTTCCTGAATTGAGCTTTGAGCAGGGATCGAATCAATTTTTCTCTCTTTGGGTTCTATTCTTTTATGATTTATATGGAAATCTGAAGACATGTGAAACCCTATGGAGGCTAACCCAAACATGGAGGAATTTGCGAATATAGATCTCTGTCAAAAAAATTATTCATCAGAGTACAACTATCCATTTACAAAAAGGGACCTCAGGTAAATAAATTTAGGGATTCACCTGTTGTGAGTATCGATTTGATGAGTCCCCAATTCGTGGATGACAGCATTTAAGGTTTTTCTGCCCATGAGGACCTCTCAGGGCGCCCTGTTCGCAATGTGTGTCTTGATTCGCAGACCAGGTCGTTCAAGGACGAGTCCTGACCTCCCCGCTTCCACATTCCGTGAAAAAAACCAAAGCATTTAATGCCTTTGAAAAGGATTACTGCTTCCGCATTCCGTTAAAGAAACCAGAGCATTTGCCCTATAATTGGATTATCGAAAATGAAGAGAATTGGGCATTGAATCAAAATTTCGAACATGGAAAGAATTGGGTATTGAATCAAACTGTCAAAGATCGAAAGAATTGGATATTGTGTCAAAGTCATGCAGGTTCTTTATAATTTTATGAGGTAGGCTGATTTCTTGTTCTTTTCTTTGCTTGGTTATTCTCTGCCTGCCTAGTTATGATTTCAGCAGCAACACGATATGTCCAATCGAAAAGATTGATCCAAACAACTCCATCGATTGAAAAGCTCCCATGCCCTTTGTCGGCCTGGTTCTGGTTTCAGCGGCTATACAATAGGTCCGATCGAAAAGATTGAGAGGCCAATGGGTCGATTGAAAAACTGCCATGGCCATGGAAACAGTCTGTTGATAAATTACAAAAGCTGTCAAGCCAAAGGCTTTTAAGTGGTTCCATGGCATGCATTATTAATAAAGATGGACGTGAATGAGTATGAGAGTCCCGATTACTGTGTGTGTGAGAGAGAGTTTCGATGGCCATGAATGTTTGGGAGTCTTCTCTATTCTATTGGAATGTGTATTAGATTTCTGCTTAGAATAAATGTCATTAGTAATGGCCTAAATAGCAATTTTGGATATTAAAGCATTAAGGTTTGGGATCTTAAATCTTTGTGGTTTAGGATCTTGCAGCAACAATAAATAATCTATTTGGGTGGTTATTGATAGCTTAAATAGTTTGTGATGGACTCTTCTTGGTGAGTGGCATAGGTGGGTAGTTTAAATAGTTGGTTATTGATAGCTTAAATAGTTTGAGGAAAATTGTTAAAATATTATAGGCAAACTAAAAAGGAAAAAAAATTCATATTATTTTCTTCTAAAAATCATAAATGCATATATTTGAGGTTCCATTACAAAATTACAAAGAGTACCTATTTATATCTAATGGTGGATATAATAGTACACAAAAGCAAAAATATTAGTGGTGGATATAATAGTACACAAAAGCAAAAATATTAGAAGCGAGAAGGCTAAGACTTATAAATGAAGATAACCCTCAAGTTTTTGCAACTTCTCCATTCAATACAGTCACTAGTGGGATAGGTTGATCCAATAATTTCATGGGGTACTAAAAAAATAAGAGAGGAATCAAATACAAATATTTCTTATGTTTTTTTAGGTGTTTTATTAATATTGTAGTTCTTTTTAATATGAGTTTATTTATTAGTTATGTTTATTAGTTACGTGTGAGCATATTTTCTTCAAAGGAATATGCTAGAGTCTTTGGATTTGTAATTTAAAGCATACATTATTTGTATTAAAAGCTTGTATCTTTAATGATTATTAATGATTAATAATCCCATGTTTTTATTTGATTTGCTTTAAAATGTATAATTATTATTAAACTAAAAAAGCTATGAGTTTGACCAAAAAAACATGAAAGCAAAATAGCTAGTGAAACAAAAGAAAAAACAAACTAGAGACCAATATAAGACAAATGAAACTAAAAAAAAAAGACAATGAACAACAAGGGAAGGAAACAAGAGTAAAAAATGAAAGGAGTAAAGATACACCGGAAAATGAATCATAATTAGAAAGGATAAACTAGGAGAGGAGACAAAAGTATAGGGAGTTACGTAGAGGGAATCCTAAGGGCTAGGGAGAGCCTCCAATAAGTTTGATTCTCTATTTCAATTACCTCCCTGAATTGCTTGTTAAAGTACAAATCCTCACTGGCTAAGATTTTCCATCTTTTACTCAAATGTGGTGTTTAGTATTGAACAGTAGAAGAATGAGATCGGTTAGTTTCATATAAGTTGCATAATCGAGAGTAGAGGAATGATATCACCTCAACATCCCTCTTCACCTCAACATCCCTCTTCTGCATTTTTGCTATCCAATTTATGGGGGTTTCCCTATCTTAGGATTGTTAAATCTTGGGCTCTAATTTCAATATGAAATGAAAGAATGGATTGAGAAGATGTATAGAACCAGTTAAAAAGTAAATGTGGATGGAATGCACAAAGCAATACATTAAAAGATGCACAATCACGAGGAGGTTTTCATTCTCGGACCGGGTCATACAAGTGCGAGAGAGTCCTAGCCTTCCTACTTCCACATTCCGTTAAATAAATCACGGAATTCAA